>MU768656.1:7854-48214 GCA_026770625.1 Nicotiana glauca
CAAACCTTGTTTGTTTACTCTTACTCTTCTTAAAGTCACAACTAAGCATGGCCGGGAACCACACTAGTGGATCTTGAGGGGTGCCTAACACCTTCCCCTCGAGATAATCTCAAGCCCTTACCCGAACTCTGGTTTTCCTTCGAATCCTTTCTTTCCTCTAAAAAGTGTCCTAATGCACTATAATCATTAGGTGGCAACTCTTCAAATTCCATAATCCGGTTCCTCAAAAGGGAATAAGAGTTATTTTGTCCATAATGTCGTAAACCCGATTCCGCCTTGGGGTGAAAAAGGGAGCATCGACAGTCCCTATTCTACGGCGAGATGACCGCATCTTCTGTCACGACCCATTTCCATAATAGGTCATGAAGGCGCCCAACACCATTGTCGGGCAAGCCAAGTGTGGAAAACATTACTAATTTCTTATGTTGCTTTTAATCAAAAATGAGCGAAATAGATACTTAATTTGGAATTAATCCAGAAGAGCAAAATACCGTAAATAACATAATTATACAACCCAAAAAGAAATGTCTACCAAAGTGTGTGTCAGAACCTGGTGTCACAAGCTACGGGCAGCTAGTAGAATATACACCCAAAAAAATATCATACTATCCTACTATCTAAATCAGGATAGACAAAAAAATAAAAGTGCAACGGAAAGACTTCTTCGGCTGCGGGTCAGCATGGAGGGAAAGCAGCTCACCGTAGAAGTCCCGAGTACGCTCACGGGTACGCACTAGAATGATAACCATATCCACTTGCCTCAGATCCTGTACAATTAAGTACAGAAGTGTAGCATGAGTACATAAAAAATATGTACCCAGTAAGTATCTCGTCTAATCTCGAAGAAGTAGAGACGAGAGGTCGACTCGATACTTACTAAGGTCATGAAAAATGAGGAGAAATTATAATAAGCAGAAATAACTCAAAAATCGTAAGGATTATTAAGTACAAAACAACAATTCTTCCTTTAGATTTTCATCATGAGCGTCCATTTATATATTTAAATAATTATGAAGTTTAACCCAAAAATAGAATGCCAAATAAATCATACGCAGATAATCATCGAGGAACGTACGGCCCGATCCAACATAAAAGTCAATTGTGCACTGCCGAGGGTCGAACGGCTAGAACCATAGATGCATTTATTACCCCCACTCACGAATCACCCGTGCGATTTGGTCAAACAGAAATAAGCTCATTGACAAGCAACAACAACAATCAATATATACACGAGGAGTAACCATACATAGAAATGCCAATTATTCTCTCTTAAAGGGCCAAGCAGGATAAGGGTCATTCTCTAGTCTCATTCTTCTTAATCAAAAGAGTTCATACGAATCCAAGTTAATCAAACTATACTATAATATCACGTAAAGCATGCTTATGGGTCCTAAACAACCCGGACATAGCATAATAGTTGCTACGCACGGACTCTCGTCACCTAGTGCGTACGCATGCCCCGAATACAATGACAATTACTTCAATTATTATGCCTATGGGTACATTTTCCTCTTACAAGGTTAGAAAGGAGACTCACCTTGCTCCAAAGTGCACTTCTAATATACAGAACAAGCCCAAGCCCTCAATTCGGAGCCGAACGATCACAAACTAGTTAAATAAAGTAAGAACTAGTCAATAAAGTCTTACAAGGTCAAATTCTAACTATTTAAGTAATTTCCCAACTTTTTCCACAAGTTTCCTAAATTCTGACCCCGGGCCCACGTGCCCGGATTCCGAGATTTTTCGAAGAAAGTTGTTCTCTATAACCTAAGGATCAATAATATATGAATTCTAGTTCATTTCATAATAAATTTCGTGGTTAAAACTTGATTTTACTTAAACCCTAGGTCTAGCTCTAACCCCTTTGATTTCACCTAATTTGTAATGTTTAATCAACTTAATATACATGTATTTAAACTAATAATGAGTGGAATTAACTTACCTTGAAGTTCTATGTTGAAATCCTCTCTTTGGAAGCCCCCAAATTGCCTAAGTGTGGAGTAGAAATGAAATAAATGGCCTTTGAGTTCGAATTAAATGAACTCACTGCCCAGCGATTTTCGCTTCTGCGGTCCTGCACCTGCAAAAGGAGGACCCCATCTGCGGAACTAGGCGAAAATGGCTGGACCGCTTCTGCGGTCTGGGGTCCGCTTCTGCGGAGCCGCTCTTGCGGTTTCTCCTATCCTGGCCATTGATCGCTTCTGCGATGGGCTGACCGTATATGCGGTCCTTGAACCGCAGATGTGGTTATGACAAAAGCAGCAGACCTTCAGCTATTCTTCAACTTTCCTACTTCACTCGAACCTCGCTTGTTTGATGCTCGGGGCCCCCGAGCCCCACCCAAACATACCAACAAGTCTAGAATCACGAGGTGGACCTACTCGAACCCTCGGAACACTTTAAACAACGCTAAATCTTGGAATCACCACCTAAAACCAAATGAATCAAACTATTGAACTTCAAGTTCTTAATTCTCTTATAACGGGCCAAAACGCCCTTAAACTACTCGAATTGACACCAAATTTTACGAGCAAGTCTAAACTGATATTTCGAACCTGTACCAAGCTTCGAAACCAAAATTCGAGCCTGGTACCTAGGAAATCAATGATTTCTTAGTTTCTTTAATTCTTTAAAACTTCAATTTAACAATTTCCAATAAAAATTTATTACTCGGTCTAGGGAACTCAGAATTCGATTTCCGGCATACGCCCAGGTCCCGTATTTTTTCACGGACCTGTGAAATCCTAAATCCGGGTCCGTTTTCCTAAAATGTTGACCGAAGTCAAACTTGGTCTTTTAAGAGAATCTTAAAGAAATAATTTGACATATTTTTACTCAAAACTCTTCCAACTCCCAAACCAACCCTCCCCGCAAGTTATAAATTAGCTAAAGCAAGCGCAGGAAGTCTTATTTAAGGGAACGGGGTTCTAAAAAGCAAAACGACCAGTAGGGTCGTTACATTCTCCACCTCTTAAACAAATGTTCGTCCTCGAACAAACATAGAAAAGTACCTGGACTGCTGAATAAGTGGGGATATCTGCTCCGCATGTCCTCCTCGGACTCCCAGGTCGCCTTCTCGATCGGTTGGCCCCTCCACTGGACTCTCACCGCATAAATCCTCTTGGACCTCAACTGGCGATCTTGCCTATCAACGATGGCAACTGGCTCCTCCTCATAGCCCAAAATCTCATCTAACTGAATAGTACTGAAGTCCAATACGTGGGATAGGTCGGCATGATACTTCCGAAGCATTGAAACATGAAAAATCGGGTAAACTCCCGATAAACTGAGGGGTAAAGCAATCTCATAGGCAACCTCCCCAACTCGTCTCAACACCTCAAAGGGGCCAAAAACCTTTGGCTCAACTTGCCCTTCTTCCCGTACCTCGTGATGTCCTTCATGGGCGAGACTTTTAAGAGAACCTTCTCGCCAACCATAAATGATACATCACACGCCTTCTGATCCGCGTAGCTCTTCTGTCTGGACTGAGCTGTGCGAAGTCTCTCCTAAATCAACTTTACCTTATCCAAGGCATCATGTATTAAATCTGTGCCAAGTAACTTAGCCTCATCGGGCTTAAACCACCCGATAGGGGAACGACAACGTAGACCATATAAAGCCTCGTACGGGGCTATCTCTATGCTGTACTGATAGGTGTTGTTATATGCAAACTCCGCTAAAGGCAAGAACTAATCCCACTGCCCTCCAAAGTCAATCACACATGCTCTTAGCATATCCTCTAAAATCTGAACTGTCTGCTCCGCCTTCCCGTTGGTCTGAGGATGGAATGTTGTGCTAAGCTCTACACGGGTCCCCAACTCAATCTGAATGGCTCTCCAGAAATAGGAAGTGAACTGAGGGCCTCTATCTGATATGATGGAAACTGGCACACCATGCAATTGGACTATCTCCCGAATATAAATCTGAGCATACTTCTCCACTCTATAAGTAGTCGCCACTGGAATGAAATGAGCCGACTTGGTCAACCTATCCACAATGACCCACACTGAATCAACCTTTCGCAAAGTCCGCAGCAACCCAACTACGAAGTCCATGGTGATGCATTCCCACTTCCACTCTGGTATAGGCATCTGCTAAAGGAGGCCACCCGGCCTCTGATGTTCATACTTGACCTGCTGGCAATTCAAACACTTGGTCACATACTTCACTATGTCTTTCTTCATCCCCCGCCACCAGTAATGCTGCCTCAAGTCACGATACATCTTCGTAACTCCCAGGTGGATAGAATACCGCGAACTGTGTGCCTACTCTAGAATCCTCCTCCTCAGACCATCAACATAAGGAACACATAGATGACCCTGGAGTCGCAAAACACCATCTTCGCCAATAGAAATCTCCTTGGCACCTCACTGAAGTACCGTCTCTCTAAGAACCGCCAAATGTGGATCATCGAACTGTCGAGCCTTGATCTGCCCCAATAGCGAAGACTGAGGAAATGCACATGCTAGAACTCGGTTGGGCTCTAAAATGTCCAACCTCACAAGCATGTTAGCTAAGGACTACATGTCCAAAACTAGGGGCCTCTCCTCTGCTGGAACAAATGCCATCTACCCATACTCTCCGCCTTTCTGCTCAAGGCATCCGCGACCACATTCGCCTTGCCTGGATGATAAAGAATGATAATGTCATAATCCTTTAGTAGCTCAAGCCACCTGCGCTGCCTCAAATTGAGATCCCTCTGCTTGAACAAATGTTTTAAGCTGCGGTGATCGGTATAAACCTCACAAGGCACCCCATACAAATAGTGCCTTCATATCTTAAGAGCATGAACAATCACTGCCAACTCCAGATCGTGCACAGGGTAATTCTTCTCATGAATCTTCAGCTGACACGAAGCATATGCAATAACTCGCCCCTCCTGCATCAACACACAGCCCAAACCAACGCGTGAAGCGTCACAATATACCGTATACATCCCTACACCGGAAGGCAATACAAGAACTGGTGTCATAGTCAAAACTGTCTTGAGCTTCTGAAAGCTCTCCTCACAATCATCGGACCAATGGAATAGAGCAACTTTCTGGGTCAATCTAGTCAAGGGTGATGCAATAGATGAAAAGCCCTGCACAAATCGCCGGTAATAGCCTGCCAACCCCAGAAAACTCCTGATCTCGGTCACTGAAGTAGGGCGTGGCCAACTCTGAACTGCCTCAATCTTCTTGGGATCTACCTTAATACCCTCTCCTGACACAACATGCCCCAAGAACGCCACTGACTTAAGCCAAAACTCACACTTGGAGAACTTAGCATATAGCTTTTGCTCTCGCAAGGTCTGAAGCACTACTCTCAAATGCTGATCGTTCTTCCCCAGGCTACGTGAGTATATCAAGATGTCGTCAATGAAGATGATAACAAAGGAATTAATGTAAGGCCTGAATACCCGATTCATCAAATCCATAAATGTCGCTGGGGCATTAGTCAAGCCGAAGGACATCACTAGAAACTCATAGTGGCCATATCTAGTCCTGAATGCAGTCTTCGGAACATCCGAGTCCCGAATCTTCAGCTGATGATACCCTGACCTCAGGTCAATCTTAGAGAACACCCTAGCGCCCTGCAGCTGGTCAAACAAATCATCAATACGAGGCAACGGATACTTGTTCTTGATGGTGACCTTGTTCAACTGGCGGTAATCAATGCACATCCGTATAGTCCCATATTTCTTCTTCACAAATAGCACTGGTGCACCCCAAGGCGATACACTGGTCCTGAAAAACCCCTTTGCTAACAACTCCTCTAGCTGCTGCTTCAACTCTTTAGGAGCCATATGGTACAATAGAATAGATATAGGCTGATTTCCTGGAGCCAAATCAATACAGAAATCAATATCAAGATCTAGAGGAATGTCGTGAAGATCAGAAGGAAAAACATCGACGAACTCTCGAACTACTGGCGCTGAATCAATCGTCGGAGACTTTGTAGTGGTATCTCGAACATAAGTTAAGTAAGCCAAACACACTTTCCCAACCATGTGCTGAGCCTTCAGAAAGGAAATAACCCTGATAGGCGTATGTACTGTGGAACCCTTCCACTCCAATCTTCGCAATCCTAGCATCGCTTTCGAAACAGTCTTAGCATGGCAATCAAGGACGGTGCGATATGAAGATAACCAATCCATGCCTAGGATAACCTCAAAATCGATCATATCCAGCAACAGAAGATCTGCTCTAGTCTCAAAACCACAGAAAGTGACCACAGAGGACCAGTAGATCCGATCCACAACCATAGAATCACCCACATGAGTGGACACATGAACAGGAACACACATAGGTTCAGGAGAAATAACCAGGAAACGAGCGAACAGAGATGATACATATGAATAAGTAGACCCTAGATCAAACAATAACGAAGCATACCTACCACCAATGGAAATAATACCTGTGATGACGACATCTGAGGCCAATGCATATGGCCTGGCTGGGAGAGCATAGAACCTAGCTGGAGCGCCGGCTGACTGGCCTCCACCTGACTGAGCAATAGCGGGTTGACCTCTCCCTGTCTGGCCTCTGCCTCTAGGACGACCCCAACCAGCCTGCCCTCCACCTCTAGGTGGCTGGGAAACTGGTGCTGAAATCACGGGCTGCTGACCCTGCTGTACTACCTTACCCCAAAGCCTGGGACAAGTCCTCTTCAGGTGACCCGGATCTCTACACTCGTAGCACGCTCTAGGCACCATAGCCTGCTGCCTTGGAGTCTAAGTCTTCTGACCTGAATACCCACTGGAAGAACCCTGGATAGCTGGCGGACAATAGGAACTCTCTGGCATGGCGCTGAAGGGAGTACTTGAAGAATCCTGATACCCAGAATACTCGTCAGAGGAACCCTAAGTAGCTGGTGGGCGGTAAGAACCCTACAGCATCGCACTGAAACAAAGCCTCGCTAGGGCACCTCGGGGAGGGGGTGGTGGTGCTGAGTGTGAGGGACTGTTGGGCTGACCCCTCCCAAAGTGACCTCTACCCCTAGCTGGGGCACCTCTGAACTCTCCTAAAAATCTAGCCCTCTTATCCTGCTGCATATGCTCTCTACCCCTCCAACGATAACCCTCAATCCTGCGAGCGATCTCAATCACTAGCTGATACCCTGTACCCAACTCTACCTCTCGGGCTATATTAGGTCGGATATTGGGGTGTAACCCCGCAACAAACCTTCGTACTCTCTCTGCCTCTATAGGGAGTATCATAAGTGCATCGCGATACAACTCAGAGAACCTCGCCTCATAATCGGTCACTAACATCTTACCCTACTCTAAATGCTCAAACTGATACCGCAGCTCTTCCCTCTCAGAGGATGGAATGTATCGATCCAGGAATAGCTGTGCGAACTAACCCCAAGTGAGGGGAGGAGAACCTGTTGGCCTGCCAAGTGCATAAAACTGCCACCATTTACGAGCCCTACCCTCCAGCTGAAAAGTAGTGAAGTCAACTCCATGCGACTCCAATATCCTCATATTGTGCATTCTGTCCCTGTACCTATTAATGAAGTCCCGGGCATCCTTATGACGCTCACCCCCGAAGATTGGAGAATGAAGCCTGGTCCATCTGTCCAATAACTTCTGTGGATCACCATCCACAGCTGGCCTGGGCTGGGGTGCCACTGCAGCAACTGGTTGAGACCCATCATGCGGGTAGTGCACCTGGAGTCTGATATACTGCAGCTGCATGACTTGGAGCCTGAGCATTAGGAGACTGGGCTCCCCTCCTTCCTGTGAAGTAGTTGGGTCCGCTAGAAATAAACCAGCCTGTCATAGTGTCCATGAACCGTAGCATGCGGCCCATGACCTCCTGGAATCCCGATGCTGTCATGAAATCCTCCGGGGTAGGCTCAGCCGCGGGCACCTTGCCCTGCTTCTCAATAATAGGATCCCCCACAGGATGTGCTGGTGGTGCTACTAAAACGGCTCTGGGACGCGCTCGTCCCCTACCACGGGCCAGTGCCCTCCCCCGGCCTCTACCTCGGCCCCTAGCAATGGGGGGAGCAGCTCCTTTCGGGTCCAAAACGTCGGCGGTACGAGTCCTCACCATTTGTGAGAGAGTAGAAGAGGGAAATTTAGTACACTAAACACTGCACGGTAGGAAATGAATAAAGAGTAGTCTTCCTAATACCCTATAGCCTCTCGAAGATAAATACATACGTCTCCGTACCGATATACAAGACTTAATTTGGTTTTCCCATAACTTGTGAGACCTACGTGAACTTAGTGCTCACGGCCCATTTATGAAGGCGCCCAACACCATTGTCGGGCAAGCCAAGTGCGGAAAACATTACTAAATTCTTATGTTGCTTTTAATCAGAAATGAATGAAATAGATACTTAATTTGGAATTAAGCCATAAGAGCGAAATACCGTAAATAACACAATTATACAACCCAAAAATAAATTTCTACCAAAGTGTATGCCAGAACCTGGTGTCACAAGCTACAGGCAGCTAGTAGAATATACACCCAAAAAAATATCATACTATCCTACTGTCTGAATCAGGATAGACAGAAAAAAAAAGTGCAAAGGAAAGACTTCTTCGACTGCGGGTCGGCATGGAGGGAAAGCAGCTCACTGTAGAAGTCCCGAGTCCGCTCACGGGTGCGCACCAGAATGATAACCATATCCACATGCCTCAGATTCTGTACAATTAAGTACAGAAGTGTAGCATGAGTACATACACAATATGTACCCAATAAGTATCTCGTCTAATCTCGAAGAAGTAGAGACGAGAGGTCGACTCGATACTTAATAAGGTTATAAAAAATGAGGAGAATTTATAATAAGAAGAAATAAATCAAATCGTAAGGATTAGTAAGTACAAAACAACAATTCTTCCTTTAGATTTTCATCCTGAGCGTCCATTTATATATTTAAACAATTATGAAGTTTAACCCACAATAGAATGCCAAATAAATCATGCGCAGATAATCACCGAGGAACGTACGGCCCGATCCAACATAAAAGTAAATTGTGCACTGCCGAGGGTCGAACAGCTCGAACCATAGATGCATTTATTACCCTGCTCACAAATCACCAGTGCGACGTGGTCACAGAAATAAGACCATTGACAAGCAACAACAACAATAAATATATACATGAGGAGTAACCATACATAGAAATGCCAATTATTCTCTCTTAAAGGGCCAAGTAGGATAAGGGTCATTCTCTAGTCTCATTCTTCTTAATCAAAAGAGTTCATACGAATCCAAGTTAATCAAACTATACTAGAATATTATGTAAAGCATGCTTATGGGTCCTAAAGTACCCGGACTTAGCATAATAGTTGCTACGCACGGACTTCCGTCACCTAGTGCGAACGCATCCCCCGAATACAATGACAATTAATTCAATTATTATGCCTATGGGGACATTTCCCTCTTACAAGGTTAGAAAGGAGACTCACCTCGCTCCAAAGTGCACTTCCAATATCAAGAACAAGCCCAAGCCCTCAATTCGGAGCCGAATGATCACAAACTAGTTAAATAAAGTAAGAACTAGTCAATAAAGGCTTACAAGGTCGAATTCTAACTATTTAAGTAATTTCCCAACCTTCTCCACAAGTTTCCTAAATTTCGACCCCGAGCCCACGTGCCCGAATTCCGAGATTTTTCAAAGAAATTTGTTCTCTATAACCTAAGGATCAATAATATATGAATTCTAGTTCATTTCATAACAAATTTCGTGGTTAAATCTTGGTTTTACTTAAACCCTAGGTATAGCTCTAACCACTTTGATTTCACCTAATTTGTAGTGTTTAATCAACTTAATATGCATATATTTAAACTAATAATGAGTGGAATTAACTTACCTTGAAGTGTTATGTTGAAATCCTCTCTTTGGAAGTCCCCAAATCGCCTAAGTGTTGGGTAGAAATGAAATAAATGGCCTTTGAGTTCGAATTAAATGAACTCACTGCCTAGCGATTTTCGCTTCTGCGGTCCCGCACCTGCGAAAGGATGACCGCTTCTGCGGAGCCGCTTCTGCGGCTTTCGAGCCGCTCCTGCGATTTCTCCTGGCCTAGCCATTGGCTGCTTCTGCAATGGGCTAACTGCATCTGCGGTCCCGGTTCTGCGGTCCTAAAACCGCAGATGCGATTATGACAGAAGCAGCAGACCTTTAGCTATTCTTCAACTTTCCTACTTCACTCGAACCTCGCTCGTTTGATGCTCGGGGCCCCCGAGCCCCGCCCGAATATACCAACAAGTCTAAAATCACGAGGCAGACCTACTCGAACCCTCGAAACACTCAAAACAATGCTAAATATTGGAATCACCCCCTTAAAACCAATTGAATCAAACTATTGAACTTCAAGTTCTTAATTCTCTTCTAACGGGCCAAAACGCCCTTAAACTACTCGGATTGACACCAAATTTTACGGGTAAGTCTTAACAGATATTTCGGACCTCTACCAAGCTTTGGAACCAAAATTCGAGCCCGGTACCTAGGAAATCAATGATTTCTTAGTATCTTTAATTCTTTAAAACTTCAATTTAACAATTTCCAATAAAAATTCATTGCTCGGGCTATGGAACTCAGAATTCGATTCAGGGTATACGCCCAGGTCCCGTATTTTTCCACGAACCCTCTCGGACCGTCAAATCTTGATTCCGGGTCTGTTTTCCTAAAATATTGACTGAAGTAAAACTTGGTCTTTTTAGAGAATCTTAAAGAAACAATTGGACATATTTTTACTCAGAACTCTTCCAACTCTCGAACCAACCGTCCTCGCAAGTTATAAATTAGCTAAAGCAAGCGTGGGAAGTCTTATTTAAGGGAACGTGGTTCTAAAAGGCAAAACGACCAGTCGGGTAATTACATCTTCGGTCCTAGCTCTCCCCCATCAAAATTGCATATGCGACCATATGGCCGCTTTTACAGCTCCGCACCTACGGCCCAAGCCTCGCGAGTGCGGTTACACCAGAAGGCAGCTGCTAAATTCTTCTTCTAACTCCAAATTCGATCAGTTAATCATCCGGAATCCACCCGGGGCTCCCGGGACCTCATCCAATCACACAAACCAGTTCCATAACATAACATGGACCTGCTCAAGGCCTCAAATCACATAAAAAAAGCTAAAATCACAAATCACACTTCTTTCAAACTTGATGAACTTTAAAGTTTGAACTTCTTCATTCAATGCCGAAACCTATCAAATCACATCTGATTGACCTCAAATGTTGCGCACAAGTCATATTCGACATTAAGGACCTATTCCAACTTGTGGAATCAGAATCCGACCCCAATATTTACACTTCCAATCAAACTTCTCAAAAACCTTCAAATTTCTAACTTTCGACAAATGACTCAAAAATGCTACAGACCTCCAAATCCACTTCCGCTCATGCTCCCAATACTACAATCACCATACGGATCTATTCCCAAACTTCGAATCCCAAACGGACATCAATAACACTGAATGCACTTCAACCCAAACTTATGAAATTCTTCCAAAATGCCAACTTACACAATAGGTGCCGAAATTCTCCTAAGTTATCCAAAACCCGATCCGTACATACGCCCAAGTCCAAAGTTATCATACGAATCAGCTGGAACCTTCAAACCCTAATTTCGAGGTCGTTTAGTTAAAAATCCAATCTTAGTCAATTCGTCCAACTTAAAGCTTTCGAAATGAGAATTTTCTTTCCAAATCAACCCCAACCTTCTCAAAATTCAATTTCGACCATGCGTACTAGTCCTAATACCTTAAGTGAAGTTGCTCAGGGCCCCAAACTGTTGAATGACGCGCTAGGACTCAACACCGGTCGGGTTATTACATTCTTTCCCACTTAAACATATGTTCGTCCTTAGAGCGTGCTGAGAACTGCGCTGGAGTTATCCGAAATCACTGTTTAACACCTCGTGCACCTACCTATGCTACCATAACTCAGTTAAGCATATTATCTCGATCCAATATGAAGATATTCTGTTTTATTCAAGCAAACAAGGTTAGAGCCCTATTCCAACATCCAGGATTCTCTTCCAGGCCTGCTTCCATCCTACGATCACCGTATCAATCACCATATGATGCACCAATACATGATTACATACCTTTAATGAATTCACACTATGCACTGCATAACTCACATGACCATAATATCATCCTCTGATAATAATAGACAAAATTCCACGAAGCTAATGCTCCCAATGCACCTCATGACATATATAAGTCTTTCCCCAACTTTAGCAATTCCTCCATGATGGAAGAGATGTGTAGAAATTCATAACCAACTGCCGAGTCAACAAATCGTTGAGTCTATACTCCTGACGAGAACCATCACCTCATTCTGAACAAAATAATGGTGTTTGCTCTTTAATATACTTCATATAATCCGATTGTACTGATCCTAGATCCATTAATCTCTTTTCACTCAGTACGAACTACTCAGGCAATAAGCCACCCAAACATGACCAAAAGTCTTATATAATGTCCCCACGTGCCAATAAGCTACAACTCAAACGTGATATATAAGAAAACGAACTCTGGAAGGGACTACTCAGCTTCACGCAACTAATATGAATCTTCCTTAGAAAATGGGAAGCAAAACACACAAAAAATAGGGTCTAGCGGAGTGTACTCAACATCACACTGTTGCGGCATGCAACCCGATCCAAACAACATACCTGTGGCAGTGTACCACCTGATCCACACATAAAATCCATATAAGGAGATACATACCGAGCTAGAGTGCTCATTACTACAAAATACCGAATATCGGCCACAACACGCTAAGTGCATAATACCATCCCTGGGAAGACAGACAATGCCATATGCTACAAAACTCAAGCACAACTAAGGTGCGATACATTATCTGAATCTTGAGAGCCATCTTGCTCCCATAACATCATCGCTACGCAGAACCTCAATACATATGAAATTTATCAAGCCATTTCACAACTCACACTGCACAATATAATATTATATGAAATAGCTCAAAACGACATCCAACGTCTGAATACTCCTCCATAAGGAGTGTTATGCTAAAATGAACATTGCTGGCATGATATAGAGCCCATATTCATATTTAAATCCATTCAGAGTCCTCAAGCCGATTCTGATCGCACTATACTAGGCTAATAATCTTCCAAGGGTCCACAATAACCCCCTCTTTCCCATAACACGAAAGAACAACCATCATAACTGGGACAAACTTCAACAGTCCACAACCAAATGAACTGAGCGCTTTCCAGGCTTAAATTCTCAAATTAGTGATATTACCACCATCTTCACACTTGGTTTAAATCTGTAATCAATCATATGACTACATGTCACACTTATACAATCTCCCCGTGGGTACGCTCCTACGATCCTCCGCACTAGGTAACAAGTCAGTACATCCATACCACCGTTCACACTAGCTGCAAGGCAAATCAAGAATCCATAACCAATATGCAAAGTCTCTGACACAAAATACCGCTCTCAGGTGATGCGAAGACAATATCAGCTTACTCCAAACATCCAAATCCCCTTCCTGCTCATCCGAGCTCATGTCATCTTGGTCAACATCGAACCGCAACCTTGATCATCACCTTCAAATTTCATACCGCTCACTGCACCTAACATGCCAATATGCGATGGCGCCAGAATTTCATCATAACTCCCAAACCACTGATAGGGTAAACACTTCATCACCTAGAAACTTTTTACTTAACTCATTCCAAGAGAACCATAGCAACATGCGAGTCTTCTTGTAACCGTAGGACATTCTAATCCTCAAGTAGTGGTTTGGACCACCATAACCCTTTCGGGATCCGTCTATATATAACAGGCCATAATTCCTGAATACTTCCACATAAAATCAATTACGGCGGTCGTCAAACCTTACACATACCATCATGAATCACATTGTTATGACCCAAAAGGTTATATCGTCTTTAGAAGTCAAATTTGTGTTCTGAGGCCTTAAAAGCCTCCTTTTATTTAACCTCGATTTGCATGCACAGTCCGGGCGTGTATCCGGAAAGCACTTATGTAAAAATTTGAGAAAAATACTAAGTTTTGCCTTTAAAATGGAGTTAAGTTGACTTCGGTTAATATTTTGGGTAAACAGACCCGGATCTGTATTTCGAAGGTCCCGTAGGGTCCCAAGTAAAATATGAGACTTGAGCATATGCCCGGAATCAAATTCCGAGGTCCCTAGCCTGAAAGAAGAACATTTAAAGAAAATTGTTTGCTGGAAAATATAAGCATTTGTAGAAATGAAATAGTGCGTAATCCTGATGGTATCGGGCCTGTATTTTGGTTCCAAAGTCCGGTATAGGTTTAAAATAATATTTAAGTCGAAACTGTAAAATTTGGTAAGAATCGAAGTTGATCTGCTATAAATCGGATCCATAGTTGAGAAAATGGAAATTTCAATGTTCTTGAGAATTTTATGAATTTTTGTGTTAAATTCGTAGTTGTTGATGTTATTTTGATTATTTGATTACACGAGCAAGTCCGTATGATGTTTTTAAACTTGTGTGCATGTTTGGTTTGGAGCCCCGAGAGCTCGGGTGAGTTTTAGATAGGCCACAAAGTGAGTTTTGGACTTAGAAAATTTTTTATCTGCATCTGGTATTGTTGCAGGCTCTGATCTCGCAATTGAGAGGTCAGGCTTCGCAATTTCAAGCTTGTCAGGGTTGGTAATTGTGAGGGGTCTTATCGCAATTGTAATGAATGCCCTCGCCATCCTTGTTCCCATTTACGAGCTTTTCTTCGCAAAATGTGAAGGTCTCAGAAGTCGCAAATGCGACCTAATTGTTACAAATGCGAAGGGAGCAAAAATTCCTAGGATTCGTAATTGCGAACCCCTGATCGCAATTGTGATAACTGCGACCTGTAAGGGGGATTTCAGACAGGATTTTCATATCATTCATCAAAATTTCAAAACCTAAACTCCTAAGGGCAATTTTTCAAAAGCAAGTTCTTCCCCAAATCATAGGTAAATGAATCTTAACTCTTTTTCTCCAATCTATAACATCTTTTTACATGATCTCACTTCAAAATCTAGGGTTTTTCATGGGAAATTGGGTGTTCTTGGGTAAAAATTAGGATTTTTGAATTTTGGGGATTTGGACCTCGATTTGAGGTCCGATTTTAAAACTAATTTCATATTTGAGTTTGTGGGTGAATAGGTGATCGGGTTTTGGTTCGAACTTCGGGTTTTGACCAAGCGGGCCCGAGGTTAGTTTTTGACTTTTTAGGGAAAACATTGGGCAACCCATATTCATGCATTAGAATTGGTTAATTTAGCATTTATTGATATTATTAAGTAAATTACGAGTAGATACAAGCGGATTGGAAGTGGAACCGAGAGGTAAAGCGATAATTGAGGCTTGATTTTTGTCCGTAGAATTGAGGTAAGTATTTGGTCTAACTATAGCTTGAGAGAATAGGAGTTGTGGTCTTAATTACTACGTGTTAGTGTGAGTACGACATATAGGTGTGGTGACGAACATTAATACGTTGGTGTCAAGCTTGCCCGTGAGTCTTATATTATGACTGTTGTGACTCTATTATGTGTTGTCAATGTTTAAGTTGATGATTATCAATGTTGAACATGATTCATGACAATTTCTTGGTAATTGACCATTGTTGAGTATTGGCTCAAGTTGAGATTTGTTTTGTGTAGTAACTGTTGGAACGAGATTGGTTATAGCTGATTCCCTTGCTCGATGTTATTGTTTATGTTGGTTATTCCCTTGCCGGGATTGTGAGCACCTAATTTTTGCCCTACATGAAAATAAACCAAAAGTGTTTTCTAAGGATTTTAGAAGTTTTTCTTTATTTAGTTGCATTTCATGTATTTTAATATTTTAAAATCATAGAAAAATGATTAAAAAAATGTCACGTTTTGATTTCATGTCATCTTAGGTCTAATTTGCATGTAGGAATTAATTTTATTAAGAAAAATCACAAAAAATGGTCATTTTTACATATTTAGCTTTTGGTCTTTAGAAAGTAATATTTTTATTTGGTTTTAAGTTAATTAGTTGTTTTAATAGATAAATCATTTTAATTTTTACAAATTAGATTGATTTAGGATTAATTTAGGATTTTATTAGATTTTAAAATCAAAGAAAAGAAAAATGAAAAAAAAAGATTTTGATTTAGTCTTCCTACCCCAAAGTTAATTAGCCCAAATTCACGACCCAAATCCCTTCAAGCCCAAAATATTGAGCACATACCCACTCCCCATTTGACCTAACCTAATTCCTACCCCTATAAAATAATGCCTAAAATCTGGACGTAGACCTACATCTCTAAGAGCTAAAAAAATGGCGGAGGAATTTTTTGGGGGAGCAGATTTGAAAAACAAAAAAAGAAATAGGAAAGAGAGAATGGAGGATGGGGTCTTCTTCTCCATAAACCCAACAACCTTCCCTGCGACTAAAAGCTCTTTTTTCCACCATTAATGCAGCTCTTCTCCTCCATCCAAGCACCTCCATCTTCTATGAAAAGCCATCAAAGCTTCTGCCAAATCAGCAGCAAAATACCCCATGAAACCTATCAACACTTAGAACGAAAATAAACTAGCTAGTGTCCTTTGTCTTCCTTCTGCATATGTTTATTTATTTCTTCTCTGAGATGCTGAATTTTTGTATAAAAGCTGATTTAGTACTTTGCCTTCTTAAGGAAGAGGCAATTTCGTTCTGCCCTTGAATTAAGCAAAACTAGTTTAGGATTAATTTAAAAAAATCATAGTTTGCTTTAGGCGCGTTCAATAATAAATTATCGTGACTATGGGTACGGTTCCTGTGGCATAGTTATGATACTTAATTTCCAAAGTCGGGTGTGCATTTCATGTGATCCGATCATAATAACGTCGAATAATAATAAAAATAAAACATGTTGCGAATCGCGGGTTTGCTGGCGCGTCCCAAAATAGCAAGTGTATGACAATCATAACTTGTTCAAGAAAATAATTCCATAAATCCAAAAAGCGATTAAAATAATTAAAAACGGTTATAAGGTTAAAAATACACAATAGATTTAAAACATGTAGTAAATCAGATAATAGGCCAATTATTAATAGTTTAAGCGAACATACTAGAACCACAGAACCCATGAATGCCTAACACCTTCTTCCGGATTAACAGAATTCCTTACTTAGAATTTCTGGTTCGCAGACTTTTAAATAAAGTCAAATTTCCTTGAATTGGGAATTGAAAATAAACCAGTGACTTGGGACACCAAATAAAATATTCCAAGTGGCGACTCTGATAAAATTAAATAAAATAATTCCATTTCGAATAATGTCACTTAAATTAGAAAAAATCCCTTATATTATGACGACCCAAAGGGGTCATCACTTGTTTTCTTACCCATTTTGTACTTTCGAGGCCTTGTAAAACCTTGTTTGGGGATTACCTCGATTTGCGTGCGCAGTTCGGGCACGTAGCCGGAAAGTTTAGATATGAATTCTGTGAGAAAAATGCTAAATTTTGATATTAAGTTGAATAAATTTGACTTCGGTCAACTTTTTGGGTAAACGGATCCAGACCAGTGATTTGACGGTCCCTGAGGGTCCGTAGGAAAATATGGGACTTGGGCATATGCCCGAAATCGAATTCCGAGGTCCCAAGTCCGAGAAATGAATTTTTGTGTGAAATTATTTTCTGGAAATAATTAAGAAAATTGGAAATAAAATTTGATTAAAAGACTATGGTATCGGGCCTGTATTTTAGTTCTGGCGCTCGGTACAAGTCTTATATATGGTTTACGCGCTTTCTGTAAAGTTTGGTTGAAAACGGACGTCGTTTGACGTGTTTTGGACTTAAAATGGGAATTAGATGTTTTACGAAAATTTGGAGGAAGTCATGAATTTTGAGGCTCGATTCGATGTATATGATGTTATTTGGTGATTTGATCGCATGGATAAGTCCGTAGGATATTTTTGAGGTTGTGCGCATATTTGGTTTGGAGCCCCGCGAGCTCGGGTGAGTTTTGGATAGGTGTCGGATTGCATTTTTGAACTTGTAAAAATCTGGTATGATTTCCTCTGTGATCTTCGCATTTGCGAAGATGAGCCTCGCAAATGCGAGCTATGCATCACAATTGCGAAGCCTTGGACCTGGGCATATGATCACAAATGCGAACGAGGGATTTCTGGGCACCGATCGCAAATGCAATCTTTGTGCTCGCAAATGCGAAATTAGGTTGATAGCAAATGCGATCTTTGTGCTTGCAAATGCGAAATTAGGCTGATCGCAAATGCGATCTTTATGCTCGCAAATGCGAAATCTGGCAAAATAGTAAGGGTTCGCAAATGCGAACCTAGCTTCGCAATTACCACATTTGGTCGGGGTTCGCAATTGTGAACCCCAGCTCGTAATTGCGATAACTGAGACCCAGCAATTTCATACTTAGTCGATTTTCCACCATTTTTCACCATTCTTTCAAGACCCAAACCCCATAGGCGATTTTTGAAGGACAAAACTTCTTCCAAATCATTTGTAAGTCGATTTTTACTTAATTATTTCAATCATTTGCATCATTTAACTTGTTTTCCACTTAAAATCAATGGATTTCATGGGTGAAATTGGGGGTTTGAGGTAGAACCTAGTTTTATTTTCTAAAATTGGGGATTTGTACCTTAATTTGAGGTCCAATTTTAAAACAAATCATATATTTGGGTTTGTGGGGGAATGGGTAACCGGATTATTGGTTCGAACCCCGGGTTTTGACCACGCTGGCCTGAGGGGCATTTTGGTTATTTTACCTAAATTTGCGTCTTAGCTTTAAATTAAATAGTGGAATCAGTTGCTTGAGATGTTATTTATGAGATGTAATTGAAATGAATAGATTTGGACCATTTGGAGTCGAATACTCGTGGCAAAAGTGTAGTTTCAAGTTGAATTTGGAGTTGGTTTGAGGTAAGTGACTTGTCTAACCTTGTGTGGAGGACCTTTCCCCTTAGGATATGATATTTGGTAATTGAATGCCTCGTACGTGAGGTGACGAGCGCGTACTTGAGCTAATTGTTGAAAAATTCATTTTTACTTGAAGTATTTCAATTGAGTTTTCTTGCTTATCTGTTTATCCTAATTGTAAGCTCTTCCTGTGTTAGCCTAGAGAAGCATGTTTAGATGACTTACTTGCCTATTTTCTTAAACTGTCTTGTTTGTACTCCGTGAAGCATGTTACGCTAGAATTTACTATTACTTGTTCCGAGTTTAGTATTTTTCTTGTTTGTTTGAGCTGATATTGTATGTTTTAAATTTGGGACTATGGGACAACATCCCAGGAGATCCCCTACATGTGATATGTTTTGGTCTGAGAGTGCGGGATATCAAGAGATCCCTGGCACATGTATATATATGACTATTGAGGATACCAAGAGATCCTTGGGATACCATGAGATCCCAGAATTATTTGATAAGGGTTTTATTTGACCCAGCGTTTCACCATGGGGTGCTCCTGTCTTGTTTGTTGAAGAAGAAGGATGGTTCTATACGTATGTGTATTGATTATCGCCAGTTGAGGCAGGGAGAGCTACGGAGACTTCGAGGTACATCTGCAGCGTCTGCAGATCGAAGAGTCTCCTTCTTTACTCTATCTGTAGTATTTAGCCTTCTTTTCGTACTTTTGCTTTAGACATTTTGGAGTTAGAGTCGTGTATTACTTTCTGTTAGCTTGTGTTCCCGTGAATTTCTGGGTTTTGGGGTGATATTGTAGACTTCCACATTATTGAGTGGTATATGCCGAGTGGCATTTTTATACAGTTTTCTTTTAGTTGTTTAGTTTTAAATAAATTATTCTGCAAGTTATGTTTTTTTTGCATTGTTAGGCTTACCTAGTTATAGGGACTAGTGCCATCACGACATATTCACGGAGGGCGAACTGGGGTCGTGACAAGTTGGTATTCGAGTGAGGTCATTCGGGTGGATCCGAAGAAGGTAAAGGCAGTGCAGAGTTTGCCTAGACCCTCCTCAGCTACAGAAATTCACAGTTTCCTTAGCTTGGCAGGCTACTACCATTGACTTGTGGAGGGATTTCATCGATTGCGGCCCCTATGACTAGATTGACCCAGAAGGGTGCCCCATTTCAGTGGACAGAGGAGTGTGAGGCGAGCTTTCAGAAGATCAAGACAGCTTTGACTACAGTCCCAATTTTGATGTTGCCTACCGGTTCGGGGTCTTAAACTGTCTATTGTGATGCCTCGAGAGTTGGCCTCGGAGCGATGTTGATGCAGGACAGTAGGGTGATTGCCTACGCGTCCAGACAGTTGAAGATACATGAGAAGAATTACCCTGTCCACGACCTTGAGCTAGCTATTATTGTTCATGCCTTGAAGATCTGGCATCATTATTTGTACGGTGTGCCTTGTGAGATCTATACTAACCTTCGGAGTTTGCAGCACTTGTTCAAGCAAAAGGATCTAAATATGCGCCAGAGGAGGTGGTTAGAGTTGTTGAAGGAATATGATATTACTATTCTGTATTACCCGGATAAGGCCAATGTGGTGAAGGATTGCCCTAGACTTGGGAGGAGTGCGCCCCTACAGACTTCTCAGCCACAGCATGCTCAGCAGAGTTCTCAGGCCATGATCATAGCTCCAGCCGCTACCCCACCTGCCCAACTGGCTAAGGGCAGAGGTCGGGGAGATAGAGGCCGCCCTCGAGAGAGGGGCCGGGCCAGATATTATGCTATTCCTACTCATACCGAGGTTGTTGCCTTCGACTCCGTCATTACATGTATTATACTGGTTTGTCACAGGGAGGCATCGGTTTTATTCGATCTGGGCTCTACTTATTCTTATGTGTCTTCTTACTTTGCTCCGCATTTGGGTGTGCCTCGGGATTCTTTGAGTGCCCCCTTTTATGTTTCTACTCCTGTGGGGGATTCCCTTGTTGTGGACCGCATTTATCGGTCATGTCTGGTTACTATTGTGGTTTTGAGACCAGAGCGGATTTATTGTTATTCGGTATGGTTGACTTTGACATTATTTTGGGCATGGACTGGTTGTCGCCCCATTTTTCTATTCTTGATTGTCACGCCAAGACCGTGACGCTGACTATGCCAGGTATTACGCGTATTGAGTGGAGTGGTACTTTAGATCACACTCCCAGTAAAGTTATCTCTTTCCTCAAAGCTCAGGGTATGGTTGAGAAAGGGTGTGTCGCGTATTTAGCATATGTGAGAGATGTCAGTGTTGATACCCCTTCTGCTGATTCAGTCCCAGTGGTATGGGATTATCCCGATATGTTTCCAGCTGATCTTTCGGGCATGCCGCCTGATAGAGACATTGATTTTGGCATTGATCTGTTGCCGGGCACTCAGCCCATTTCCATTCCTCCATATCGTATGGCTCCTCCTGAGTTGAAGGAGTTGAAGGATCAATTGCAATAGCTTCGTCATGTTATTTGGATTGGGTGGCACGCCGCCATGGTTACGTTATGTGGATCGGGTGGCACACCGCCATGGTTATGATTACTCAGATTGGGTTGCACGCCGCAACGGGTGTGATGTTTAGTACAGCTCCCCATATCTGTTTATTGTGTTCTATTTCCTATTTTCTGAAGGAAGCTCATATTAGTTGTGTGCCCGCGTCGCATGTACGATTTGCGAGTGGGGTAATTGAAATTTCTTTTCAGAGTTCACTTTCCTTTTTGTA
This sequence comes from Nicotiana glauca, assembly GCA_026770625.1. Lineage (NCBI taxonomy): Eukaryota > Viridiplantae > Streptophyta > Magnoliopsida > Solanales > Solanaceae > Nicotiana > Nicotiana glauca. Next base: position 29,451 of record MU768656.1, read on the forward strand.
TCGCATCTAATCGGTGGCCTATCGACACATTATGGCATCATATAAGACTTTTGGTCATGTCAGGGTGGCTTATTGCCCGAGCAGTTTGTACTGGGTGAGACAAGATTGTTAGATTTAGGATCAGTGCAATCACGATTACGTGAAATATATTAAGGAGCAAAGATCATTATTTGGTTCAGAATGAGGTAATGTTTCTTGTTAGGAGTGTAGACTTAATAATTGGTTGACTCGGCAGTCGATTATGAATTTATGCATATCTCTTCCATTGTGACGGCATTGTAAGAGTTAGAGTAAGACGTGTGTATGTCATGGGGTGCAATGGGAGCATCAGATTCGTGGAATTTTGACTAAGTCGATCAAAAAATGTTATTATGGTCCGGTGAGTAAAGTGATGCTAGGTGTGAATTCAGCAAAGTTATGCAGCCATGTTGGGTACAGCGTGTAGTGATTTATATAGTGATCTTATGTTGGAAACAGGTCGGGCATAGAATTCTGGATGTTGGAATTGGGCTCTAAGGCTTATTTGCTTGAATAAAAGGGAACATTTTCAGAATTGATCGAGCTGATGTGCTCAACTGAGTTGTGGTAGCACGGGAATGTGCATGAGAAGTTAAACAGTGATACCGATGTCCATTTGGGATTTCGAGTCTGATATGCGGAGCCATTATCCTCATTTTTTTTCCCAACTTAGGTACTTCATTCTTTTGTCTGTTCGAGGACGAACGGTTGCTTTAGTGGTGGAGGATGTGATGACCCAAAAGGGTCATTACTTGTTTCCTTACCCATTCTATACTTCCGAGGCCTTGAAAATCCTCGTATGGGGTTGCCTCGATTTGCGTGCGTAGTCCAGGCACGTAGCCGGAAAGCTTAGATATGAATTCTATGAGAAAAATGCTAAATTTTGATATAAAGTTGAATAAATTTGACTTCGGTCAACTTTTTGGGTAAACGGACCCGGATCCGTAATTTGACGGTCCCGGAGGATTCGTAGGAAAATATGGGACTTGGCCATATGCCCGGAATCGAATTTCGAGGTCCCAAGTCCGAGAAATGAATTTTTGTGCGAAATTGTTTTTTGGAAATAATTAAGGAAATTGGAAATGAAATTTGATTAAAAGACTAAGGTATCGGGCCCGTATTTCGGTTCCGATGCCCGCTACAAGTCTTATATATGGTTTAAGCGCTTTCTGTAAAGTTTGGTTTAAAACGGACATCGTTTGACGTGTTTTGCACATAAAAATGGGAATTTGATGTTTTATGAAAATTTGGAGGAAGTCATGAGTTTTGAGGCTCGATTCGATGTATATGATGTTATTTTGGCGATTTGATCGCACAGATAAGTCCGTAGAATATTTTTGAGGTTCTGTGCATATTTGGTTTGGAGCCCCGAGGGCTTGGGTGAGTTTTGGATATGTGTCAGATTGCATTTTTGAACTTGTAAAAATATAGTATGATTTTCTCTGTGATCTTCGCATTTGCGAAGATAACCTCGCAATTGCGAGCTCGCAAATGCGAGCTATGCATCGCAATTGCGAAGCCTTGGACCTGGGCATATGATCGCAAATGCGATCCAATTTCTCGCAAATGCGAACGAGGGATTTCTGGGCACTGATCGCAAATGCGACCTTTGTGCTCGCAAATGCGAAATTAGGTTGATCGCGAATGCGATCTTTGTGCTCGTAAATGCAAAATTAAGCTGATCGAAAATGCGATCTTTATGCTCGCAAATGCGAAATATGGCAAAATAGTAAATGTTCGCAAATGCGAACCCAGCTTCGCAATTACCACATTTGGTCGGGGTTCGCAATTGCGAACCCCAGTTCGCAATTGCGATAACTGAGACCCAGCAATTTCTTACTTAGTCAATTTTCCACCATTTTCACCATTCTTTCAACACCCAAACCCCATAGGCGATTTTTCAAGGATAAAACTTCTTCCAAATCATTTGTAAGTCGATTTTTACTTAATTCTTTCGATCATTTGCATCATTTAACTTGCTTTCCACTTAAAATCAAAGGATTTCATGGGTGAAATTGGGGGTTTGGGGTAGAACCTAGGTTTGTTTTCTAAAATTGGGGATTTGGACCTCAATTTGAGGTCCGGTTTCAAAACAAATCATATATTTGGGTTCGTGGGGGAATGAGTAACCGGTTTTTGGTTCGAACCCAGGGTTTTGACCATGTTGGCCTGAGGGGCATTTTGGTCATTTTACCTAAATTTGCATCTTAGCTTTAAATTAAATAGTGGAATCAGTTGCTTGAGATATTATTTACGAGATGTAATGGAAATGAATAGATTTGGTCCATTTGGAGTCGGATACTCGTGGCAAAAGTGTGGTTTCAAGTTGAAATTGGAGTCGGTTTGAGGTAAGTGGCTTGTCTAACCTTGTGTGGGGGACCTTCCCCTTTAGGATATGATATTTGGTAATTGAATGCCTTGTACGTGAGGTGACGAGCGCGTACTTAAGCTAATTGTTGAAAAATCCATTTTTACTTGAAGTATTTCACATTGAGTTTTCTTGCTTATCTGTTTATCCTTATTGTAAGCTCTTCCTGTGTTAACTTAGAGAAGCATGTTTAGATGACTTACTTGCCTATTTGCTTAAACTGTCTTGTTGGTACTCCGTGAAGCATGTTAGGCTAGAATTTACTATTACTTGTTCCGAGTTTAGTATTTTTCTTGTTTGTTTGAGCTGATATTGTATGTTTTAAATTTGGGACTACGGGACGGCATCCCGGGAGATCTCCTGCACGTGATATGTTCTAGTCTGAGAGTGCGGGATACCAAGAGATCCCTAGAACATGTATATATATAACTATTGAGGATACCAAGAGATCCTCGGGATACCAAGAGATCCCCGAATTGCTATTAAGGATACCAAGAGATCCTCGGGATACCGAGAGATCCCTCGCGTATACGGTGAGGATACTAAGAGATCCTCGGGATACCAAGAGATCCCCGGTTGTCATTCCTGTGGTGAGCAGCACTTCCTTGTATTGTCTTGTTTCTGCCTTTTAGTACTGCATTTCTTATTTATCCTGTTTAGATTCTCGCAGTAGACTTTATCTATACTGTTTTTCCTTATCCTATCATTATTTTGTTTTATCTTAGTAGGGCACTGACCTTCCTCGTCACTACCCAACTGAGGTTAGGCTTGGCACTTACTGAGTACTGTTGTGGTGTACTCGTGCCCCTTCTGCGCATGTTTTTCATGTGCAGATCCAGGTACTTTATCTCAGGTGCACTATCCTTGAGGTAGGAAGAACTACGGAGACTTCGAGGTACATCTGCAGCGTCCGCAGATCGAAGAGTCTCCTTCTTTACTCTATCTGTAGTATTTAGCCCTCTTTTCATACTTTTGCTTTAGACATTCTGGAGTTAGAGTCGTGTATTACTTTCCATTAGCTTGTGTTCCCGTGAGTTCTGAGTTTTGGGGTGATATTGTAAACTTTCGCATTATTGAGTGGTAATGCCGAGTGGCATTTTTATACAGTTTTCTTTTAGTTGTTCAGTTTTAAATAAATTATTCCGCAAGTTATGTTGTTTTCTGCATTGTTAGGCTTACCTAGTTATAGGGACTAGGTGCAATCACGACATGTTCACGGAGGGCGAACTGGGGTCGTGACATATACACCCCTTTCGGGTGGTAAAAAGGAGGTGTGACAGCTCTGGCGACTCTGCTGGGTATAAGAACCCAGAATCTCTGGTTCAGGGTTCAAAATTCAAGCTTAGAATAGCTGTTATAGTTGGCTTTTATTTGTTATCTGATTTTTACATGTTTGTGCCTAATGTGCTAAATGCCGCTTTTTATCGCTTTGATTTTGTTTGAACTGCATGTAAATTGTTACGAAACCTTTCTTCTCTCTGACTCTTCTAAATCATCTGGGAAGTGTGCACTTCGTGTGACTTCTTTTCTGTTAAAGTCATATCCCAATCTTAGAAAGAGGTTCGGACAAGTTGCAAAGCCAGTAAAGCTTTTGTATTCCCGGTACACTGCCCCCTCCCTCGCCTCGAGTTGTTCGCTCGGGTAAGCCAGGTCTGGAACAATACACTAGGTTTTAAACCTAGAATGGCATAACCTCATGTTGGATCCCTAGTAGGAACGCTTGCTTGCATCACGTACATTTGACTTTGGGGATTCAACATAGGGGTTAGGTCCGTCTAGGATAGGTGTGCCCAAATTCAAAGACCATCCTGATGCATCTTACGTGCTACTTGAGTATCTGTCTGTTTCGACTTGCATGTTGACTAGCTTCTAGAATAGGGAAAGAAAATGAAAAAAAAAAAGAAAAAAAAAAATAAAGAAAAAAAAATCAAAGGGAAAAACCAAGAGTGAGAGGTAGGTATTTGATATTTCTGAAACTCTCTCGAACTTCAAAAAAAAGAAAAAAAAGCAATGTTTTCAAAAAGTCATGTTTCCCTGTCCCGTCAAAACTGGCGAACTATGCGGGTCGGATTCTCACCGGATGTGAGACACATAGGCAAACCTCATCGGTCCCGGCCCACAATTTTCAAAAAATCCAAAAATATTTTCCATTACTTGCTTTTGTACCCCCAATTTTTAAAAATACAAAAATATTTTCTTTTAATTTCTTCTCAAAATTCAAAAATATTTTCATTCTTCTTTCAAAAATTGAAAAGAAAATTAAAGATTCAAAAATAATTTCTTTTTTCTTTAGAAGTATTTCATTCATAAATTCAAAATAAAAGTCCAAAAATTCAAAAATATTTTCTTTCTTCTTTAGAAGTTTTTCTTTCGAAATTCCAAAGAAAAAAAGTCAAAAAAATCTATCTTCTTTATAAGTATTTCTTTTCAAAAATTCTGGAAAAAAATCAAAATAAAATCCAAAAATATTCTTTTTCTTCTTTATAAGTCTTTCTTTTGAAAATTTAAAAAAAATCAAAATCAAAATCCAATAAAAAAAGAGTTAATTTATTTTCTTTATTTCTAATCTTCCCGAACTACACAAGATCTGATTCATGTGCCCACATGATACGTAGGCAACCCACATTAGGTTCGATCAACCATTGAAAAGAAAATGAGAAAAAATGAAAAAACAAAAGTGAAAAGATGTTGATAATAATAAGGACTGACTGAGTCCATTCTAACATGTTTTGTTTTGAATTGTGAAGAAAGTTAAGGTGGTCGGTTTGTGGTAAGCTGGAAATACAAGACCCAAGGAAAAATGGTAACTGACATTGAAGTTGTTACAAGTTATCAAGAGACTCAGGATCAGAGAGTTCAACAAGAGTCTACTGTTGTTAGGAAAATAGAATACTGAAACAACAAATGACCAAAATGTGTCAAGCATGGGCCAATGGCCAAGGATAGCCTTGTCATGAGTCACAATTTGCTACCCAGCAAGAGCAGCACCACTCTCCTGAGTATCACTCGTTCTTGTTTGATCTTCCTGCAAACATTGAGAAGTCTGCCTGGAAGATGGCACGGGAAGAAATGACCCAAAGAGTGAAAAGCTTAGAACAACGGTTGGAGAACATGCAACGTTTGGCAGGTCAAAAGAGTATTGCCTTCAAGGATCTATGTATGTTCCCCGATGTCCACCTACCGCCTGGTTTCAAGACTCCCAATTTTGAAACGTATGATGGACATAGAGACCCCATAGCCCACCTGAAAAGGTATTGCTATCAATTAAGAGGTGTGGGAGGAAAGGAAGAATTACTGATGGCTTATTTTGGGGAAAGCCTTACGGGAGCAGCCTCTAAATAGTTTATGGATCAAAATACCTCTCACTGGCATGTCTGGGATGACATGGCTCAGGCCTTTGTCAAACAACTTCAATACAACATTGACTTCGCACCAGACCGTAATTCCCTTTCAAACCTGAAGAAGAAACCAACTCAAAGTTTCAGGGAATATGCTATTAAATAGAGAGAGCAAGCAGCTAGAGTTAAGCCACCCATGGATGACCACGAGCTAATCACTGTCTTTCTTCAGGATCAAGAGCTAGACTATTTTTAATACATTATCTCCGCAGTGGGTAAATCCTTCTCGGAAGCAATCAAAATGGGGGAAATGGTTGAGAAAGGTCTCAAGACAAGCAGAATTATAAGTCAAGCAGCTCTCAAAGCCGCAACTCAGGGTGTCCAAATTGAATCTGATAATTTTAGTGACACGAATGAGAAGGATGAAGAAACCATGATGATATCAGGGTCGAGAAGAGGTCCTTGGAGAATATCTCGAAGGCATGAGCAGCCTCATAAGGTTTCCCATAACTCCCCTGAGCACTACTATCCACCTCAGAACACACAATACTCTGTTGCTCCACCACATTATGTTGTCCAACCACCAAATTACCCGAGAAGGCGACCAGCACCGCAAAATCTCCACCAGCCTCTATTTTCAAGTGCCCTATGACCCACCTCCAAGCCAGGGGTATAGAAGGGAACAAAGGCTGAAAAATAATTTTACACCAATAGGAGAGTCTTATGCAAGCTTGTTTGAGAAATTAAAGCATTATGACATGATTGCACCTATTCCTCCAAATTATGTGGACCCATGTGCAAGAAGCTTTGACTATTCAAAAAGGTGTAAATACCATTCCAATGCCCAGGGGGACAATGTTGAAAGTTGTCGGGATTTGAAAAGAGAAATAGAAAGGATGATCTAGGAAAACCTGATTGTGATCCAAGATAGTGACACCCAGAATATCACGTAGAATCATTTACATGCACATGATGATGCACACTTTGTGGGGATGATGCCTGGTGACATGGAGTATGAGAATCCTTTTGGGAACTTGCTAACTAAAGTTAATAATTTTGAAATTGGAGAAGGCTATGGTGATTCTGATGAGCAAATTTGTGGCTAAATGTCAAGCTTAGCAATTGAAAAGTCATTCTCTCCTCACTCGAAAGGAATCTCGGTAGCTTGTTTTGATGTTTTTTCTGTTATCTGGGTTATTTCAGGGTTGTGAACTAGACTTTATTCATTTTATTGAGTCAAACCCTTCTATCCTTCTATTCTATTTGTAGGAGTCATGTCTGTCTATTTCTTGTTATTTTTTCATTATCCAGGTTATATTAGGGTTGTAACTCGGATTATGGGTTGTTTGTCTTGTTGTTTAATCAACAAAATAGAGTTTTTCTTTTGTGTCGTTCCATGCTCGGTTTGTTTCCCTCTAGTTTTAGTGACATGACATGCATGCGGAAATTTTGTCTAGATCTTAAAAACTGATTAAATCAAGAATTGGATAACTGAAAAAAAACACTTTTAAGGTTGAATAAAGAGTTGAAATACTTTGGAATTAAGCTCGAGTAAAATTCACCTTCAAATCATTGTGAAGATCAGACTTGAGGATGTTTAATCAATTGAAGTTTGTTAGAAAGTTTGACATTAAGGAATGGAAAGTATCTTGTGACCAAGAAACATCAAGAAGACGTACATGCCCATCAATGTTGTGATCATGAAAGGATACTATATTTAGTGTTCTCAAGGCTGGGAGATCCTTTTTCTGCTACCCAAACACTTTATACCCTTTATTACCCCTTTTGAGCATGTATTATTTTCTTTGACCACCTTCTTTTGGAATCAACTTTAAAGTTAAAAAAATGAAATGAAAAAAATGAGAAGAAAGGTCCATGCCCCAAGTGTACAAACTAGGGCAGCTTTTAGAAAGTTCTAAGTAAAAAAAAAAAGAATTGTCAAAGGTCCATGCCCTCAAAAAAAAACTGGGGCAACTTGTTTTGGAAAAAAAAAGACAAAAAAACAAAAAGAAAGATGAAAAAATTAGCTAGGTCAGATGTTTGAACTACGTTCGATCTGATTCTTTTAAAAAAAAAAGATACGTAAGAAGCCTCACGGTCGATCCAACCAAATAAGAGTCCAAAAAAAAGATAAAAAAGGAAAATCCAAAAATCTCCAATATTTGAAACTGGTGCAAAAGTTTTATTTTTCTTTTGAAAGAGTCGATTCCAAGAGTTATAAGTGTACAACCCTTCATTTTGAGTCTACATTGAGCCATCATGCCAACCCATATGTCCAACCCTATCAAAAAACCTTCCAAATAAAGACCTCCAGATATGCCTTCAAGAATGCCGAGAGAAGCATGCAATGAGCAATGGTTGTCATGTGACATAGAACATTGTCAAGTTGCTCACGAAAAAAGAAGGGGAAAGAAAAAAAAAGAGATTCTTACTAGTGAAAACCTTCATGGGCACTGTAAGGCGATGATAAGCAGAGATAAATAAATGAGAGAGACTTGTTGGTGAAAATCCCTCGAAACACCACTAGTCGAAAGTGAGTCAAAGTTGATGCAAAGGATTGGCACGAACAAGCCCTCATTCAAAGGTCGTAAGAATGGTAAAAGGGAAGATTGGATTAGTTGGATAGATTAGGCCGCTAAGTCCAAAATTCATGTCATGACTATTAAGGCTAGTTAGCGCAAAAAAAATGATGAAATGAAAATAAACTCTTCCCTCTTTCCTTCCCAACAGAGGCATTTTTTGTTGATAATGTTTCTTTGCATCATTGTGTCCCTTCACTCTGAGTCGATCCTTGTCAAAACAAGTAAGAAAAGATTTTAAAATCTGTTACCAGCTTTTCAGTTGCACAAAGTAAATTTGGCCAACACACTCAGTTGTTACTGTCAACATGCCTTGAGGATTCATGCAAAGGCTCCCCCAAAAGACTCTCGTCAGCCTGCTTAGCGCAAACAAAGATAACTGGCGATTCTCGCTGATGGACAAATTGCTCAAAAGCAGGAAGTCATTCAGATCAGAAAAGGTCACCTAAGAAAACATCTCCAGTTGGGATAAGGTTGATTGAGCCATAAATACAAATGGTACTGGGTGTAAAACAATTAAGGTTGATACAGAGCAAAATTCTCTTAGAACCGACTCAACCCGATTGAGCAGAAGCCAAACTGCCCAAGACTCAAGGCCATAAACCGACCACTATTTTTAAAATTGACAAATTTTTATTTGTGTGAAACAGGAACAAATCAGTGCAAGGAAAGTGGTTCAAAAAAAGATTAAAAAAAGGATGAAAAATGAAAAAAAATGAAAAGAAGAGAAGAGACAATAAAGGGAAGTTTCTCAAATATTTGCCTTTATTTGTCTTGCTAATATGCTTAAAATCTTGTCATTGATCTTAATATTTTTTTCTCTAAGGATCAAAAAGTCATTGTCTGATGGATTTTCCTCCCAATAAAAATTTTAGTCTGATGAATCTTTCTCCTAAGATAGAAAACCTAGTCTGATGAACTTTCTCCTAGGATCAAAATCTTAGTCTAATGAATCTTTCTCCTAAGATAAGAAACCTAGTCTGATGAACTTTCTCCTAGGATAGAAATCTTAGTATGATGAATATTTCTCCTAAGAAAACAAAAATAGACCTAGTCTAATGAATTTTCCCCTAGGATCAAAATCTTGGTCTGATGAATTTTTCTCCTAAGATAGAAGACCTAGTCTGATGAACTTTCTCCTAGGATCAAAATCTTAGTCTGATGAATCTTCCTCCTAAGATAGAAGACCTAGTGTGATGAACTTTCTCCTAGAACAAAATCTTAGTCTGATGAATTTTTTTCCTAAGATAGAAATCTTAGTCTGATGAACTTTCTCCTAGGATAGAAATCTTAGTCTGATGAATCTTTCTCCTAAGATAACAAAAATGAGTACCTAGTCTGATGAATTTTCTCCTAGGATTGAAATCTTAGTCTGATGAATCTTTCTCCTAAGATAAAAGACCTAGTTTGATGAACTTTCTCCTAGGATAGAAATCTTAGTCTGATGAATCTTTCTCCTAGATACCAAAAAAAGAAAAAAGAAAAGAGCCCTAGTCTGATGAATTTTCTCCTATGATAGAAATCTTAGTCTGATGAATCTTTCTCCTAAGATAGAAGACCTAGTCTGATGAACTTTCTCCTAGGATCAAAATCTTATTCTGATGAATTTTTCTCCTAAGATAAAAGACCCAGTCTGATGAATTTTCTCCTATGATAGAAATCTTAGTCTAATGAATCTTTCTCCTAAGATAGAAGACCTAGTCTGATTCCTAGGATCAAAATGTTAATCTGATGAATTTTTCTCCTAAGATAGAAGACCTAGTCTGATGAACTTTCTCCTAGGATAGAAATCTTAGTCTGATGAACTTTCTCCTAGGATAGAAATCTTAGTCTGATGAATCTTTTTCCTAAGATACCAAAACAAAAAGAAGAAAAGAGACCTAGTCTGATGAACTTTCTTGTAGGATAAAAATCTTAGTCTTATGAATTTTTCTCCAAAGATAGAAGACCTAATCTGATGAACTTTCTCCTAGGATAGATGTCTTAGTCTGATGAATTTTTCTCCTATGATATAAAAACCTAGTCTGATGAATTTTCTCCTAGAAAAATAAAAAAAAAGAGAAAAAAGGATGTCTCGATTAAAAAAATATCATTTGTTCATGCCTTCGAAAGAAAAAAGCGCTGGGGCAATTTGTTTAAAAGAATGATTTTCTGAAAAGAAAAAAAAAATGAAATTGATTTTTCTTCCAAAAAAAAAAAAGAAAAATAAATCCTTCTTAGTTCATTTTAGCATAGGTACACAATTCAATAGTGTCACTTTTCCAACATAGGGCCTCACTCCTTAGATGATGCGAGCATAACCTGGTAATCTTTTCCAACTTAGGGTCCCACTCCTTAGTTGATGCCATCATAACCTGGTAATCTTTCCAACTTAGGGCCTCCAATCCCCAGTTGGTTTCATTTTAGATATAGGGTCTCCACTCTCTGATCTCTTTTTCTCAAGGATACACAATCCGGAAGTTTATTGCTTTTAATAAAGAAGTTGTTTAGAATTTTGTTACAATAAATCAGGAAATTTTTCTAGTGAAAACTGGGACATAAAAATTTTGTTCGTTTGTTTGTTTTGGTGTCTGAGCAGATTTTACCTCGAGGCACAGGGTTCGAGACGACCAAAAGAAGGAGTCTCAATCCACAATAAAAGAAAAAAGAAGAAAAAGAAAAAGAAGAGAACTCAAAGTGCAGAAGCGAAGAAAAGATGTAGACTACTCAAGATGTGATTGAAGTCATAAGCTTTGCATGTCCCGCCTTGATCCAAGAAGCTGAAAAAGAAATGAACCAGCACCTGCAGCTAACAAGCATCAAGATTCATATCAGAGTCCGCATGAAGAACCAACCAATACTCAAAATCAAGCTTCAGAAGACTCATAAATAGTAATCTTGTAACTCATAGCTGATAGGTTTGTTTAGTTCTTTTAGATTTTGATTTTGATGTAATAACAGGACCGCGGACCGAAACCTCGACGGAACAGTAACTCACTCGACTCTCGCATCCTCTCCACACGCTCCATTACTTCATTCACTTCTGAACTACACTGACATGATTCCTTTATAGCCAAGGATATATAGTCAACCTCCAAAGCAAGTTTTGGTCAAACTTTTTCGAAATGCTTCCAAATGGAGTTTCAAACCGGCAAAAATTGCTCGTAATTGCTCACTTTATCTTTGCCCGAAAACTCTTCGTGTTTTCGAGCAAAGAGGGGCAGCTGTGAGCACCTAATATTTGCCCTACATGAAAATAACTCCTAAAAATAAACAAAAAATAATTTTTAAGGAATTGTAGAAGTTTTTCTTTATTTAGTTGCATTTCATGCATTTTTAATATTTTAAAATCATAAAAAAATGATTAAAAAATATCTCGTTTTAATTTCATGTCATCTTAGGTCTAATTTGCATGTAGGAATTAATTTTATTAAGAAAAATCACAAAAAATGATAATTTTTATATATTTAGCTTTTAGTCTTTAGAAAGTAGTATTTTTTTTTTTAGTTTTAAGTTAATTAGTTGTTTTAATAGATAAATATTTTTAATTTTTACAAATTAGATTGATTTAGGATTAATTTAGGATTTTATTATATTTAGTCTTTCTACCCCAAAGTTAATTAGCCCAAATTCACGATCCAAATCCCTTCAAGCCCAAAACATTGAGCCCATACCCACTCCCCACTTGACCTAACCTAATTCCTACCCTTATAAAATAATGCATAAAATCTAGACCTAGGCAACATCTCTAAGAGCTAAAAAATGGTGGAGGAATTTTTTTGGGGGAACAAATTTGGAAAAATAAAAAAAAGAAATAGGAAAGAGAGAATGGAGGATGGGGTCTTCTTCTCCAAAAATCCAACAACCTTTCCTGCGATTAAAAGCTCTTTTTTCCACCATTAACGCAGCTCTTCTCCTCCATCCAAGCACCTCCATCTTCTATGAAAAGCCATCAAAGCTTCCGCCAAATCAGCAGCAAAAAATCCCCATAAAACCCAGCTCCAAAAATGTAGCTTCTATACCTCTTAGAACCACCACTAAAACTCCATTTCTAGCCATGGGAGTAGCCTGGAAACTCCGTGAAATAAGCTGAAACTTCAGCTCAAAACCAGCCGAAATAGTGCCTCAAAAACGCCATTAAAATAGCTCCAGCATCCTCCATTAATCTTGTTGAAGTTCTGTGCCCGAGGTCGTCGCCGACAAGGTTTCCGTTCAGCAGTTCGGTTCAATTCGTGAGAGGTCTTTTCGTACATCTGATGCCTATGTCATTTTGTTCTGAGGTTCTCATCTTCAAAATAATAAAGGAATTTCTAGCTAAAAGGTCCATTTCCACTTTATCTACTACTTCCATGCTTTAATTATTCTCTGTTAATTGTTTGCCTAGTAATTAGTTTGGATGTGTGGTTCAAAATGGAACACCATGAAAAAGAATTGAGACAGATGACGGTGAATTGTAAATGCTTAATATGTATCAACATTTAGAAAGAAAACAAACTAGCTAGTGTCCTTTATCTTCCTTCTGCATATGTTTATTTATTTCTTTTCTGAGATGTTGAATTTTTGTATAAAAGTTTTAGCTTGCCTTCTTAAGGAAGAGGCAATTTTGTTATGCCCTTGAATTGAGCAAAACTAGTTTAGGATTAATTTACAAAAATCATAGTTTGCTTTGGGCGCGTTCAATAATAAATTATTGTGACTATGGGTACGGTTCTCGTGGCATAGTCATGATACCTAATTTCCAAAGTCGGGTGTGCATTTCATGTGACCCGATCATAATAACTTTGAATAATAATAAAAATAAAATATTTTGCGAATCGCGGGTGCATTTCATGTAGCGTGGTTTGCAGTGTGTCCCAAAATGGCAAGTGTACGACAATCGTGACTTGTTCAAGAAAATAATTCCATAAATCCTAAAAGCGGTTAAAATAATTAAAAAGCGATTATAAGGTTAAAAATGCACAATAGGTTTAAAACATGTAGTAAATCAGATAATAGGCCAATTATTAATAGTTTAAGCAACCATGCTAGAACCACGGAACCCGAAAATGCCTAACACCTTCTCCCGGGTTAACAAAATTCCTTACTTAGAATTTCTAGTTCGCAAACTTTTAAATAAAGTCAAATTTCCTCGAATTGGGATTTTAAAATAAACCGGTGACTTGGAATACCAAATAAACTATTCCAAGTGGTGACTTTGATAAAATTAAATAAAATAATCCTATTTCAAATAATGTCACTTAAATTGGAAAAACTCCCTTATACACCCCTTTCGGGTGGTAAAAATGAGGTGTGATAGCTCTGACAACTCTGCTGGGGATAAGAACCCAGAATCTCTGGTTCAGGGTTCAGAATTAGAGTTTAGAATAGCTGTTATGATTGGCTTTTATTTGTTATCTGATTTTTACATGTTTGTGCCTAATATGCTAAATGTCGCTTGTTATCGAGCAGCTATTGTGTTGATACCTTGTGGAGATTGGACAGGTCCACCAAGCTTTTTGCTACCACATATGGCAGTACATCTTAGAGGATCCCCAGGACTATTGGACAGTTGTCATGAGGTTCTACGGAACATGGGGATAGTGGAGACCAATGGAGTCAACTTTGTTGTTTTACGTTTGTCAGGTTCCGCCAAGACTTGGTGGAGGAATTATTGTTTAGCTAGACCAGTTGGGTCACCGGCTTTGACTTGGGATCAGTTCTCTCAGTTATTTCTAGAGATGTTTCTTCATATCACTTAGAGGGAGAAATATCGGAGGCAGTTTGAGCGTTTTCAGCAGGGTTCTATGACCGTCACTTAGTACGAGACCAGATTTATTGACTTGGACCGTCATGCTCTTCTTATACTTCCTATTGAGAAAGAGAGAGAGTGAGGAGGTTCATTGAGGGACTCACTCAACCTATTCGATTACAAATGGCTAAAGAGACAGGGAGCGATATTTCTTTTCAGGATGCAGCCAATGTGGCCCAGCGAGTTGAGATGGTTCTATCACAAGGGAGTGGTTAGGAGTCTAACAAGAGGCCTCATCATTCGGGCAGATTCAATAGTGCCTCATCTGGAGGAAAGGATTCTTTCGGTAGGTGCCATCCTCCCAGGCCGTTTAATTCAGCACTTCAGGCTTCTCATGGTGCTCCAGGTGGCCGTAGTTCTCAGATGCAGTATTCGGATCAGCTACCCTACAGTGTATCACCAGCTCCTATCAGTGCACCTCTACTTCAGAGTTTTCAAGGTGGTTACTCAGGCCGTCAGGGTCAGTTTCAGGATCAGCAGTCCCAACAGCCGAGGACTTGTTATACTTATGGTAATCCGAGGCACATTGCTAGATTTTGCCCTTAAGCCTCGAGAAGTTCTCAACATTAGGGTTCTCGTGCTATGGTTCAGGCATTCAGGCATTCCACAGCCCGCTCTGCCAGCTAGAGGTAGGGGTCAGGAAACTAGAGGTGAAGATCGAGGTGTTAGAGGTGGAGATCAGGCCGAGAGAGGTGGAGGTCAGGACGCTAGAGGTAGAGGCCAGCTAGCAAGAGGTCATCTAGGGGATGTAGTCCAGAGTGGTGGGGCCTAGCCCCGATGTTATGCTTTCCCAGCCAGGCCTGAGGCTGAGGCATTCGATGTCGTTATCACAGGTACGGTTTCAGTATGTAGTAGAGATATTTTAGTTTTATTTGATCCAGGGTCTACATACTCCTATGTGTCATCTTATTTTGCTACGTATTTGGTTGTGCCTCGAGATTCTTTGAGTGCTCCTGTATATATTCCACATCAGTGGGAGATTCTATTATTGTAGATCGTGTCTATCGCTCATGTGTGGTTATTATTGGGGGTCTTGAGACCCGTGTAGATTTCTTACTTCTGTATATGGTTGATTTTAATGTCATATTGGGGATGGATTGGCTGTCACCTTATCATTCTATATTGGACTGTCACGTCAAGACTATGACCTTAGATTTGCTGGGGTTGCCTCGATTGGAGTGGAGAGGGATTCCTAGTCATTCTACTAGTAGGGTCATTTCTTATATGAAGGCTCGGCATATGGTCAAGAAAGGGTGTTTGGTTTTCTTGTTATATGTGCGTGATTCCAGTGCTAAGGTTCCTTCTATGGATTCCATGCCAATTGTTCCTGAGTTTCCAGAGGTATTTCCTATATACCTGCCGGGGATGCCACCCGATAGGGATATCTACTTTTGCATTGATTTGGCTCCGGATACTCAGCCCATTTCTATTCTACCATATCATATGGCCCCGCCAGAGTTGAAAGAACAATTGCAGGACTTGCTTGATAAGGGCTTCATTAGACCTAGTGTCTTACCATGCGGTGCGCTGGTATTGTTTATTAATAAGAAGGATAGATTGATGAGAATGTGTATTGATTATCGGAAGTTGAACAAGGTCACCATCAAGAACAAGTATCCACTGCCAAGGATTGATGATTTGTTTTACCAGCTTCAGAGTGCCAAAGTGTTTTTAAAGATTGACTTGAGATCTAGATACCATCAGTTGAGGATTAGGGCATCCAATGTCCCTAAGATAGCTTTCCGCACTCGATACGGATATTATGAGTTTCTAATGATGTCATTTGGGCTGACAAATGCCCAATCATCATCCATGGATCTAATTAACCAAGTGTTCAAGCCGTATCTGGATTCCTTCGTGATTGTCTTCATTGATGATATTTTGATCTACTCCCGCGACCGAGAAGAGCATGAGCAGCATCTTCGAGTTTTTCTACAGACTTTGAGAGACAGTTAGTTGTATGTTAAGTTTTTGAAGTGCGAGTTTTGGTTGAGTTCAGTTGTATTCTTGGGCCACGTCATATCAGCAGATAATATTCATGTGGATCCGAAGAAGATAGAGGTTGTCAGGAATTAGCGTCGACCCACATCAACTATAGAGATCCGAATTTTCTTAGGTTTTGCGGGTTATTACTGTCAGTTTATAGAGGGGTTTTCATCTATAACAGTCCTAATAACTAGGTTGACCCAGAAAGGTGCCCAGTTCAGGTGGTCGGACGAGTGTGGGACGAGCTTTCAAAAGCTCAAGACAGCTTTGACTACGGCACCGGTGTTAGTTTTGCCCACAGGTTCATGGACATATACCGTATATTGGGATGGATCTCGTAATTGACTTGATGTGGTGTTGATGCAGAATGGCAAGGTTATAGCATATGCTTCACGGCAGTTGAAGATTCACGAGAAGAATTATTCAGTTCATGATTTGGATCTAGCAGCATTTGTTCATGTGCTAAAGATCTGGAGGCATTAATTATATGGCGTGTGATATGAGATGTTCATGGATCACAAGAGTCTGCAGTATTTATTCAAGCAGAAGAAGATAAATCTAAGACAGATGAGATATTAGGAGTTATGTAAAGACTATGATATCACCATCTTGTATCATTCGGGGAAGGCCAATATAGTGGCCGACGCTTTGAGTAGGAAGTCAACCAGTATGGGAAGCCTTGCGTATATTTCGGTCGGTGAGAGACTTCTTGCTTTGGATGTTCAGATTTTAGCCAATCAGTTCATAAGGTTGGATGTTTTTGAGCCCAGTCATTTTCTAGTTTGCATAGTCGCTCAATCTTTATTATTTGAGCATATCAGGGATCAGCAGTATGATGACCCTCATTTGCTTGTCCTTAGGGACACAGTGTGGCACGATGGTGCCAAGCAGGTTACAATTGGTGATGATGGAGTTTTGAGGATGCAGGGTCGAGTTTATGTGCCTAATGTGGACGGACTTTAAGAGTTGATTCTAGAGGAGGCCTATAGTTCCCGGTACTCTATTCATCCGGGTGCCGCTAAGATGTATCAGGACTTATGACAGCATTATTGGTGGAGAAGGATGAAGAAGGATATTATTTTGCCTACGTAGCTCGGTGTTTGAATTGTCAACAGGTAAAGTACGAGCATCAGAAACCTGGTGGTTTACTTCATCAGATTGAGATTCCTGAGTGGAAGTGGGAGCGTATTACCATGGACTTCGTTGTTGGACTCCCACAGACTCAAAAAAAGTTTGATGCGGTATGGGTTATTGTTGATAGGCTGACCAAGTCAGCGCATTTCATTCCTGTGGCAGTCTTCTGTTCTTCAGAGAGGTTAGCTGAGATCTATATCCGAGAGATTGCTCGTCTTCATGGTATGCCCATGTCTATTATTTCTGACCGAGGTACGTAGTTTACCTTGCATTTCTGGAGGGTAGTACAGCATAAGTTGGGTACCCGGGTCGAGTTGAGCACAACATTTCATCCTCAGATGGACGGGCAGTCCGAGCGTACTATTTAGATTTTGGAGGATATGCTCTGAGCATATGTTATTGACTTTGGAGATTCGTGGGATCAGTTTTTTCCATTAGCGTAGTTTGACTAAAACAACAGCAACCAGTCGAGCATCCAGATGGATCCCTATAAGGCATTATATCGTAGATGGTGTCGATTGCCAGTTGGGTAGTTTGAGCCGCGGGAGGCTCGGTTGTTGGGTACGGATTTGATACAGGATGCCTTGGACAAGGTTAAGATCATTAAGTATAGGCTTCGTACAGCTCAGTCCAGGTAAAAGAGTTATGCCGGCCATAAGGTTCATGATGTAGCATTCATGGTCGGAGAATGAGTGTTGCTTCGGGTGTCGCCCATGAAGGGCGTGATGAGATTTGGAAATAAGGGCAAGCTAAGTTCTAGGTTCATCGGTCCTTTTGAGATTCTTGATCGGGTGGGAAATATGGCTTACAGACTTGCGTTACTATCGAGTTTATCAGTTGTGCATCTAGTATTTCACCATACTTCAGAAGTATCACGGAGATCCATCCCACGTGCTAGACTTTAGCACTGTAAAGTTGGACAAGGACTTGACTTACGAGGAAGAGCCGATAGTTATTCTAGACCGGTAGGTTCGCCAGTCCAAATTGAAGAATTTCCCTTTAGTTCATATGCAGTGGAGAGGTCAGCCTATTAAGGCCACGACTTGGGAGTCCGAGTCTGATATGTGGAGCCGATATCCCCATATTTTTCCTGACTCAGGTGCTTTTCTATGTCCGTTCGAGGACGAATGGTTATCTTAGAGATGGAGAATGTGATGACCCAAAAGGTCATCTTCTGTTTTAGAAATCAAATCTGTGTTCTAAGGCCTTAAATACCTCCTTTTGTTTCACCTTGATTTTTGTGCGCAGTCCGAGCTATATATCCGGAAAGCCCTTATGTGAAAATTTGAGAAAAATGCTAAGTTTTGCCTTTAAAATGGAATTAAGTTGACTTCGGTCATCATTTTGGGTAAACGGACCTGGATCCGTATTCCAACGGTCCCGTAGGGTCCGAAGTAAAATAGGGGACTTGGACGTATGACCGAAATCGAATTTTGAGATCCCTAGCCCGAGAAAAGAATTTATAAAGAAAACTATTTGCTAGAAAATATAAGCATTTGATAGATTCAGAGGAAGACGATATACCAAAGGAAATCATTAAAGAAGTTGAGAATTTTGAGAACAGACCTAAGTCC
>MU768657.1:4771-34406 GCA_026770625.1 Nicotiana glauca
TTTAAGGTATAAATGTTCTTTTAAGCAGTATAATTATTTATATTTATGATATTTCCATATAATATTTAACTTTTGAAATACAGAGCAGGTGTGTATGGGAACACTAGTATACCGCGGACGTGGCTGCAAATTTTAATCTCAAAGCTCGCAAGCGGTTGTCGCATTCTTTCTCCATAGCTAAACAGCTGAACCAGAAACCTGGCTGGTTGCTTAAGGAGTTTTGGGATGATTTACAAAGGCAATGGCTTACTGCAGAGTTCTTACAGAAGAGTGAAAAGGGAAAGAAAGCTCGCGCATCTGAGAAGGGAGGATCCTTGCACACTGGAGGTACGGTCAGCCAGGGGACAATAAAAAGAAGAATGGTACGTAATTGCTTAATTTATTTTAATTTTCAAAGTATATCTATTTATGAGTTTTCAGGAAAAGAAGTTGGGCCGTCCGATGAACCGAGATGAGCTATTCAAGGAGACTCATATTGTGAAGAAGAAGAAAGAGACGGATGAAGAAAGGTGGGTCGAGGGACGAGCCTCGACTGTACATGTAAGTTTTCACTTTTCATTTACTTTTATATAAATTTTGAAATACTAATTCAATTTACTTTTTCTTTATAGGATCGCTTCAGAGTTGAAGCTGAGGAATTCATACGCAGCCAGCCACTTAATGAGTCGGGCACGCCATTCCAACTTTCGGCCGAGGATGTTGAAAGACTATGGACGCGGGCTGCAGGCGGTCCAAAATGGGGGAAGGTATACGGCCTTTCTACTAAGATATTCCATCGCTATAGGTGTGGAATGCAAAGAATAGGGACTGATCATAGGCTAAAAACTCATGTTTTAGTTATTGTAACAACACTATAAGTATTGCATTTCACAATGATTTGAGCTTAAATGATTATGAATTGTACTAAATTCATGATTTATGCTTTGCAGGAAGAGTNGTTTGGGCTACATAATATATTGATGGATAGATATTTAAAAGGGCTATAACTTTCATGCTCTGCATTTTACCGAATTACCAAACACGCGAAGTATAAAGTTCGCGCGAAAGTTCGCGCGTTTTGGAAAACTTTCTGCCTTGATCGCGCGAAGAAACGTGCGAAGTTCATTGTTCGCGCGATACTTCGCACGTTTCTGTCCGGGAAATGTATTATTGAGGGGTAAAATGGGAAAATTGAAGGGATCCACTCAACTTAATTAAAGTAAACCTCCATTATTACTAGAAGATCAGATTTTGAAGGAGATTTTAGAGAGAGAGAAGAAGGAGAAGACTCATCTTGGAGCTAGGATTCAAAGAGAAGAAGAACAACATCTTGGAGCAAGGATTCAAAGAGTTCTTCTAAACTTTCTTCTAGTTCTTTGTTTATATTGTGTTTAATACTTTTATTATTGATATTTGTATGAGTATGAGTAGCTAAAAACCCAAGTATTCTGGGGTCATGGGTGTTAGATGATCTTGTTATTTGAAGCTTAGATTGAAGATCTTTAATTTATTGTTATGGGTTGTTTATTTGATTCTGCTTTTAATTATTTTACTGCGTAGCTAATAGTGAAATACTATTTATCGATCTTGAATTAAACTTGAAAAAGAAAATTCTTGATTGCAAATAGAATCAAATAGAACAAGATCTGAATCCTTGGCATCGGGTGAAGGATTTGCGATTAACATAGACATATACTTAATTGCCTTGTTTGGTTGAAAAATAGGAATTTAAATGTATTTTTGTTAATATTAATACCATAGACATATAGGCATTAATTTAACTTGAATAGGCGCATAAGAACTCGACAGATTCTTATGGGTATTATTAACCCTATAATCAATAACCCGGATAATTCAACAAATCAATCTTAAGTTAAGAAAGTAGCACGATCTCTAGCAAGCCCATGACCCTGGAATATCTTTTATAAAAATTGTTATTAGAATATTGTGTAATTGTGTGTTGTATTATTGTTTGATTTTTAGTTAAATTCTAAATTGGTTCTTTATGTATTTGGCGATAATTTAGCTTGAATTGATAATTGTTTGAGTCTACATCAGTCCATAAGTTGATCACAATTCCTCGTGGAACGATACTTTACTTACTACTATATTACTTGTCGATCGCGTACACTTGCGTGAGTGTTTTGGTCGCAACAGGGAATTCCTCGCAAGCCGAGCAACTTGATGGGGAGAGCCTCTCCGCTATGCGGGAGACTGTGACAAAGCTCACATCCGAGCTAGAAGCGTCCAAGGAAAGAGAATAGCTTAGAGATGCTCAGTATATTGGCGTGGTCGCTCAGTGCCAGGCCATGCAAGAGCAGATCAAAAATCTCCTAGCTGGATCTTTTTCGATTCCTCGGTCTCGGCCATCATCACCAGAGGCTGCCTGTCCCCGTGCTCGTTCGTCCCGTCCTCCAAGTGGCCGTTCCTCCCGTCCTCCCCGTGATCATTCTTCCTGTCATCAATAAATAGACCCTTCTAAATACCGTGATGATGATAAAACTTCATCAGAGGGTGATGATAATGATGTACCAAACAATCAATGAATTTTAGACAATTTGAACTAGACAAATACAAATTTTTTTCCATTGGGTTGTAATAAGAGTTAACTTAGTTTGGTAGTTCTATTGAAATTTACACTTTCTTGGTTTTAATGTAGCTTGTTTTTGTGTTGTTGTTGTTGTTGTTGTTGTTGGGTTGTTGTTTGGTATTCTTATTGGAATTGTTGTTTGAATTGTTGTTGTTGTTGTTGTTGCTTGTTAGGGTTTTGGTATGACTGGCAGGTGGTGTAGCTGCCAAAACAGGCAGTTTCTGCCAAAATAATACACAGAAAAGCGACCAACTTTGGTCTCTATTTGGTCGCTTTTCACGTTAAAAAAATAAATTTCTGGAGAATAGCGACCAACGTTGGTCGCTATTTACCCAAATTTCTATAAAAAGTGACCAAACTTGGTCGCTATTTCATTAAAAATATAAAATTTCTGTTGATATAGCGACCAAAGTTGGTCGCTAAAGTTTAAAAAATAAATTAAATTCATGTATTTAGGGACTAAAGTTGGTCGCTAATTTAATAAAATAAATAAATAATTGAATAAAAAAGCGACCAACCTTGGTCTCTAGTTTCCAGATTTTAAAATATAATATTTGGTTTAGAGACCAAAGTTGGTCGCTTTTTAATGATCAATAAATAAATAAATAAAGTATTTTATATTTAGAGACCAACTCTGGTCTCCAAATTTATATTATTAAATTAATAAAGCGACCAAAGTTGGTCTCTATAGTCAATATCCGGAATATTTGGTCCGTTTAGCTTATAGACCAAAGTTGGTCGCTAATTAGCGACCAACTTTGGTCCCTAAATAAAATAGACCATCAATATAGCTACGAGGTCCGTTTGGTCGCTTTTTAGCCAAAAAGCGACCAACGCTGGTCGCTTTTTGCGGTCGCTTTTAGGCGGATTTCTAGTAGTGGTACAAGTCCGTTCTGTGACATTAAATAGATGTACTAACCGTAAATCTTTTTAATAAATGCATATGTACCATATTGGGGTTGCTCTGATGGTAAGCAACCCCCACTTCCAACCGAGAGGTTATGAGTTCGAGTCTCCCCAAGAGCAAGGTGGGAATTTTTTGGAGAGAAGGATGCCGGGGGTCTATTTAGAAACAGCCTCTCTACCCTAGGGTAGGGGTCAGGTCTGCGTACACACTACCCTCCCCAGACCCCACTAAGTGGGATTATACTGGGTTGTTGTTGTTGTTGTTGTTGTACCATATTGGGATTCCCCCTCCTATATAAATGGGACCCTTGTCATTTTGTAAGAGGGGGTGACATTCAATACAAGAACAAGAACATTCTCTGCTCTCTAATTTAAACATATTCTCCCGAGATTTTATTCCTTACGTTTATTGCATTGCTCACATCTATTGTGTTTCATTGATTGTTCTTCATTTATTACTCATCATTGATCATAAAGAGCGCTCATTAAAACTCTTAGAACTGTTAGTCCCTTATCCATTATTCCTAGTTAAGCCCGTCTAGCTTGACCTCGAGGCCCCACTCAGGCCGGTCCGAGACTCTGACTCTCATCCACTTGGTTTGCTTTTCATACTATCTTCGAGCTCTTATCTCATTTTACTAACTCATTCTTAGCATCTACTGTCTAACAACTAGCATAAAAATAAATCAAGTATTTTAGAGCCACAAAATCAAATCTAATTGCAATTACCATTTTCAAGGTAAACGGTTTGGCGCCCACCGTGGGGCAAAAAATAATAGTGATTGTTTTCGTGCTGGTTTACTAAATAACACAAGTTATCCTTCACACTTTTTCTTGTCCAAGAATCTTTAATTTCATTTCAAAATGTCCAACTTCGTAAATGCACATGAAAACAACGGCCTTGAGGACCATGGAGACAATGGTGTAGCTGTTCCAGCTATCGGTGTACCACCTCGAAACCCTGAGGATGAACCAGAACCAATTCCCGTAGATGTGGTCTCACGTAACGCCCAACACGTTGATATAAGCTCCCACACTAACATGAGTATACTCCAAGAAAACCAACAAGAAGAACAAGAGGTTAGCATTCACATTATTTTTGAAATGTTACAGGCACAACAGCTGGCAATTGCTCAACTGCAAAGCCACTAGAAAACTCCAAGCATAGCAGCACCGGAAACAGCTCCTCGAGCCAAATAGGTACCAGAAATATCAACAACAATGGGTCAGCAACCGACCCCGCTATCATAAAGATGCTCGAGGACCTCACAAAGAGTATTGAATCGGGCGAAAAGAAGATAGAAGCCACTGACAAAAAGGTAGAAACCTACAATTCAAGGGTCAATCAAATTTCGGGCGCACCCCCGCTCCTGAAGGGTGTAGATTCCAAGAAATTCGTACAAAAGCCATTCCCACAAAGTGCTGCTCCAAAGCGCATCCTGAAGAAATTCAAAATGCCCGATCTTCCGAAGTAGAACGAAACTTCGGACCCCCAACGAGCACGTCACTGCTTACACTTGTGCGGTAAAGGGCAACGACCTGAAGGACAATGAGATTGAATCCGTTCTACTTAAAAGGCTCGGAGAAACACTTTCAAAATAGGCCATGATGTGGTATCACAACCTGGCCCCGAATTTGATAGATTCGTTTGCCATGCTAGCAGATTCTTTTATAAAGGCATATACCGGTGTCATCAAGGTTGCTACAAGGAAATCTGACGTCTTCAAAATAAAACAGAGCGAAAACGAGATGCTACGGGAGTTTGTATCTATCTTTCAAATGGAGGGAATGGAATTACTACCAGTCTCCGATGACTGAGCAGTGCAAGCCTTCACCCAAGGTTTGAACGAATGAAGCTCGGTTTCTTCGAAGCAGCTGAATTAGAATTTGCTTGAATATCCCGCCATGACTTGGTCGGATGTTCACAACCGATATCAATCAAAGATTCATGTCGAGGACAACCAACTAGGAAGCCCTTGGGGCTCAGCATATCCTAGCAGGCTCTTGGCAAAGGAATCACGGCCAAATAATGAAAGGTATCAACCATACACCGAAGATCGAAGAAATTCCCCAAGGCGTAACATACCCCGAAATGACCGAAGGACATAAGGAGGTCAGAATCCTCAGGGACTCGTGAGTAGAGCCGGATTTGATAGACATACAGGACCGATGGAGGCACCCCAATTTTCTGATTACAACTTCAACATTGATATTTCAGACATCGTACATGCCATCAGTAAAATTAGAGACACCAGGTGGCCAAAACCCGTACTATCAGATCCGTCGCAGAGGAACCCCAACTTGGTGTGTGAATTTCATGGCACACACGGTCATAGGATCGAAGATTGTAGATAGCTCCGAGAAGAAGTAGCCCAACTAATCAACAAAGGGAACCTCCGAGAGTTCCTTAGAGATCGAGCCAAGAATCAATTTCAGGAAAGAGAAGAAAAAAGGAAAAATGAAATAGATGAGCCACACATGTCATCCACATGATCGTTTGAGGAATCGACATCCCGCAAGAACCCATTGTCAAAAGAGCAAAAATATCCAGCACCAGGGAGAAGCAAACTCGAGGTTACATACTCGAGGACACTCTCACATTCAAGGACGAGGACATTGAGAACCTGTCTCATCATCATAACGATGCATTGGTAATTTCTTTTCTCGTAAATACATTTCAAGTTAAATGTCCGCTTATGGATCCGGGTATCTCGGCCAACATTATCAGGTCAAGGGTGGTGGAGCAGCTCGGACTGCTCGACCAGATCGTACCTGCATCTTGAGTCCACAATGGATTCAACATGGCGAGCGAGACAACAAAAGGGGAAATCACCCCCCCGTTCAACTTGGCCGGCATAATCCAAAAGGTCTAATTTCATGTAATCAAAGGAGACATGGGGTACAATGCCTTGCTCGGAAGGCCATGGATACACTATATGAGAGCAGTACCATCAACACTTCATCAAATTATGAAGTTTCCAACAAAGTATGGGATAAAAACTGTATACGGGGTGCAGCATGCAACGAGAGAGATGTTCACAGTGTATGGTGTGGCACCGACATCGACACTTCCAACATCGAAGGAACCAAAGAAAAAGCAAACAGTGAAGTAGCAATCACAAGCTATATTCTCGGCTGTACCCGAATAAATGAACAAAGGATTGTACCGCATCCCCGGAGCAAGCGGTTGAAGCATATCGAGGCTTGAAGTGCCATCTCTACTAAGGTATAACCGTCTCCCTTTTTATTTACATCTTACACTAACCTATGTGCAGGAGTCCGGTTAGAACAATCGAATCACTTACCATCTTGAAGACCTTAGATTTTAAAGCATGCGTTACACTCTTTTCCTTCGATCGAATTTTATCCCAATGAGGGTTTTACTGGAAAGGTTTTTAACGAGGCAACATCTATATACTACCTAAGGAGAACTTAACAAGTATTCAAGGCTTCTTTTCAATCAACCTCGAATATTGGGGGCATCCCCCTGGGAGATCACCCCCTCAACGAAGTCAACATGAGCCAAAAAGTGTCTCAATAAGAAAATGATGTATCGGGCCAAATGGTCGAATGAATTGTGTCCGCATAGAATAATTGAACCCTTGATGACGAAAAAATGTATACTTGTACCAAGTAATTAAAGGAGTATCTTTTACCACTAAAAAAGCTTCGCGCTTCAAAGAAATCAGCTATTTTTATAAGAAATGACTCCAGGGCCAGAAATTTCCCGAACACTCGAGGATTGACATCAAAAAATCAAAACGGTAAGACCTACGAGTCGGAAGCTTCGAACTCATAAGCCCTCAATGAGGAAACATCAACGTTTACAAAGAACGGCTCCAGAGCCAAAATAATGCTCGATGTCTCGGGGTCTGTCGCTGACTGTCACCCATCGAGTTGTCAAAAACTCGAGGCCATAGGGCCCTTTGCGGGAAACCTCAAGCTCATAAGACCTCCATAAGGTAATACCAAATTTGTAAGACCTCAAGCAAGGCATGAATTATACTTGTGCCAAGTAACCTATTTGTAAGACCTCAAGTAAGGTATATTCAAATTTATAAGACCTTAAAAAAGGCATAACCCCGATCTTAAAGTTAAGGCTATATATTCAAACTTGTAAGACCCCTAAAAAGGCATACCCTCGATATAGACGCCGAAGCTATTTCACTCGGGGGCTAAAAGTCTACGACCAAACACAAAGACTACGGTCATAAGGTTCAAGCCAAACTAATGTGACTCGGGTACGCCCGACCGTTGCCATAAAATCACAAGCCTTCAAATTACTTCAAAAATACTTCAAAAAGAATTGATAAATAAGGCTACCCTCGGAATAAGCAGAATAGCTCCGATCATGTCAGCTCCAAACAATAGTCTTCGAAAACAATTCAGCCACTGAGCAAAACCTCCCAAGGTACTCATTCATCGCTGCATAACGGCTCACAATCGAGGTTCTCATCGAACCGTCAATGAGTCGGGCAAACAGAAAAACTTCAAAAGTCTTTAACGAGGGAAAAATTAAGCCTATGTTAGAGTTCGTACCGACCTAACGCGTAAGAGCCCAAGCGCAAGCCTATAATAGAGGTCATATTAACCCACGCGTAAGAGCCCAAGCGCCAGCCTATATTAAAGGTGGTACTGACCCAACGTTTAAGAGCCGAAGCGCCCGCCTATATTATGTTAAAGGTCGTACCGACCCAACGCGTAAAAGGCTAGGAGCCAGCCTAAAATTGAGAAACTCAAGAGATGATATGCTCGAGTCGAAACCCGACTTAAAGACTGAGCCTGAAATAGTTAACTAAAAACGCCTTAGG
The DNA here is from genome assembly GCA_026770625.1 of Nicotiana glauca. Taxonomy (NCBI): domain Eukaryota; kingdom Viridiplantae; phylum Streptophyta; class Magnoliopsida; order Solanales; family Solanaceae; genus Nicotiana; species Nicotiana glauca. The sequence goes on from MU768657.1 coordinate 13,058, forward strand.
GTAAATGCTTAAGAGCCTATGGGCCGGCCAACCAAGCCTCAAGATCGATTTGAAAACCTAAGGGTTTTTCCTCGAAGTCCAGTTCACCTGGATAATCATCGACAAATGTCTAAATTCAAGACGAAGAAAGACATACTCAAGCAAAGAGAAATTTATGAAAAGAGAAAACTGAAAGTCTTTCTTTTATGTATATGTGAAAAAAGACAAAGCTTCATTTACAATGTTTTCTAAAAGTATTATACACAGAATCAGAAGAAAGGCCTAATCTACTTCCCCTCGGGGACTGCGGCTCCATCAGTCTCTTCCTTATTATCATCGGTATCAGACAAAAGGAACTTGCCATCGTATTCATCCATCTTGGCCTGCTCTATCTCTTTCGAGAGATCAAATCCCCTAACATAGATTTCCTCGAGGGTTTCCCTCTGAGATTTGCACCGAGCATATTCATTGCTTCTGCTATCCCGATCGAGAGCCCCTATAAACTCAGCCCGAGTGTCAGAATTGTATTTTAAATAGACAACCAATTCCTTGTTAGCTTTAGCTCGAATCTCTTCAGCTTCTGCCCGGGCATTCAGGACCTCGTCCTTCATCTTCAAAAGGTCAGACTCGAGCCTTGCAATCATGCTCGTTTGGACCAAGCTATTTTCATGAGCATTTCGGAGTTGCATCTCGAGGGCAGAAGCCTTGGCCAATGCATTCATCTTGGCCGTAACTTTGGAATCTGCCTGAGCCTTTAGCTCATTACACTCATACTTGGCCTGACCAACTTCACCCCAAAGGCATTCCAGGTCCTCCATTTTCTTTGCAACTGAAGTATCAAAATATTAATCTGCTAGGGTAGAAGAGGAAACATGCATCCCCTCGAAACAAAGGTTACCTGTCTCTCGAGGTAGCTTACGCAGTTCCGACTTCGACTTGCCTCATACTGCAGGTATACCAACTCCTTTGACCATTTATCATAAAAAAGCCTAAGGGATTTCTCCCCATCCAAGGCTTTTTGCAACCTGGCTTCACGGCGGAGAAGCTCGTACTTGAGATTCTCAAAATCCTATGAAAAAGAAGCTCGGTAAGAAAATGAAAGTGCAAAGCTGAAAAACCAATACAATCGACCAAAAACTCACCATAGAACAGAGCCGCTGAGCCTCCTCAAAAAATGAGCACACAGCTACCGGCTTGGTCTCATCAGCCCTAGTAGAAACGCTCCCAACAAGAATGTGATCGTCTGAGACCCTTCTTGATTTAGACGTCCCCTGGCCTCGAACATCCCTTGAAGTAACTTTTATAGGAGAGGAAGACGGTGGAAGAAAACATGTATCCCTTGAAGTACCTTCGATGAGAGAAGAAGATAGCGGCGGAAGATCCTTGTCCCTTGAAGTACCTTCGACCAAGGAAGAAAACGGTGGCAGAAGAGGAGTCACCTCCCCGAGGCTAGAAACCTTAGGTATTATAGGCCCAGCTATCCCAATATGTCCCTCGACTCGAGCCATCGATGTGTGGCTGCTCTCTTCTGGTGCGCGAATGTTTGCACAACGACTGCCAGGTACAAGATCTACTTCAATGGTTATATATCCTTTTCACCTCCGGGATGACCCTGCCCCATTACAAATCTCCTTGCCCATTGAGGATCCCTTACGCTTGTTATCACTCTTCGAGCCCGAAGCCGATGATCCTCCCTCCTCTTCAAGAGGGCACGATCTCATCTCGGAGAATTCTCGGACGGCTGAAGCAAAGAAGTTAAGAAACACAAAGGAAATATTCCTTAAAGAGAAGAATCATACGGTACTCACCGTGGTGTTTTGCTTCCCATCTACCCTTCGACATGTCTCGCCACTTACGCCTATCGTAGGTCGAGCGAGCTGCCAGCTTCCAAGTCCAATCCACCAGGTCGGCGACCTCGTACGACATCCACCGGGGGTTTCTGTAATAAGGAAAAGGAAAATATCTTTACAGAGTCCGCCTCCACCATGAACAAAAAAAAACACAGGTGTATCACTTACGTGGGAAACTCCATTTCTCAAGGAACGGCACGAACTACATGGGGATAATATCGATAGTTCGTACTCGGACAAATCAACCAATCCAGCCTTGGTCCCCATCTTCTTCATCGTTGACAACAAAGGGCCTGGCGGATCCACATTGTAAAGTTATCAGGCCTCGATGATTGTCACGACCCAAATCCACTAAGGGTCGTAATGGCGCCGGACATCGCTGTTAGGCAAGCCAACACCAAATAACTAGTAATTTCTTGTCTTGATATTTTTGAAATCATTTCTTTTAAACATTACACAATAAATAATTCATTTCACCGAATAAATAATGATATTGTTAACAATCTTAAAATACTGAATAATCCTATAGACATCCCAAAACCCAATGTCACAAGTGCATGAGCTATCTCTAGGAAGTAAAATAATACAACAACCGTCCGGAATACAAACTGGACAGAAAGTAAATATAATAATCTGAAAGAAACTCTGTTGATTGCGGGTCATCTAGAGAAGTACAACTCACCTAATTCTCCACATCAACCATGCTGCTACGCCCACTAAGCCACTAGAGATGCATGTGCATGTACAACAAAAATGCACAACAAGTGTAGCATGAGTACGAAAATAACGTGTACTCAGCAAGTATCCCATCTAATCTCAAAGAAATAGAGACGAGGGGCAGAATTTGACACTTGCTAGTGGTCCAATGATAATATACCAATAATATAGTAAATTATGGATTTTCATAAAGATGACTGTAACTCAATAGCATGAAGCAAGTAAGCAATTCTTTCATTAATAGGAGTTTTCAAACTTTTTTTTCATCATTTATACATTTATATCAAGTCAAGAGAGCAAATATCAACATCTATAAATCCCAAGGCAAGCAATACAAGTATGCAAAAATCATGCCGAGGACGTACGACCCGATCCAACGATATTTAAACTGTGCACTGCCAGAGGGTCGAATGGCACAAAACTATAGATGCATCTATTTAATCTAAGGAAGCGTTCGGTCCATTCCCCAATAGATAAACACATTCAAACAGTCAAATCAAAAATTCGTCAATGAGCAAATATTCAGGAAATGACAAGTTTCTCTTTTAAAATTCAAGAAATGATGTCTAGCCTTTTAGAAATTCATTCACACGTTCGATATGTTTTAACCATTTTTTAAGTTCATGAACAAGGTTGCAAGTATCAAAAGTAAAAATGCTTTTGGGCCCTAAATTACCCGGACTTAAGCATAATAGTAGCTACGCAAGGATTCTCATCACCGCGTACGTACGTAGCCCCAACAAATAAGAGAACATAACCAATTAACTCACCTATGGGGACAATACCCTCTTACAAGGTTATATAGGAGACTTAACTCGCTCTGAAGTTCCATAACTGGCATTCCACGCTCTTCTGAAGACTCAAATTGATGTGCAACGTTCTAAAAGTTGACATGGATAATGAAAATGGAGCTCCAAAATCGCTCCTAGGTCGGCTCCCATGGAGGAAATGCGATGAAATGAGCCAAAACCATTTATTTACACTTATACACTTCCCAGACGACTCTTCTTCGCGTTCGCGAGAACCCCATCGCGTTCATAAAGAAGAAAATTCTCAAAATCCATTTTCCAAACTCTTTTCATACAGCCTCTAGTATAATGGCCATAGCTTTTGTACAAAACACCGAATGCCAAATGGTTTAAAGTTTTGAAAACTAGACACCAATATTTACAACTTTCATGTTTTGTTAATCTCCCAATTCCTTATATATTTTGAGATATAAGCTGCCAAAACTCAGCCCTGTGCAACACATATCTCTTCTTCTTCTTCCCGGACAGCCTGTAGTTTACTAGCCATAACTTTTTGTATAAAAATCCAAATGCTACATGGTTTACTTTTGTAAAACCTAGACACAAAATATACAACTTTCATCTTTGGATCATCTCCAAATTCCTTATAGATTACAAGATATGAGCCTCCAAATTCAGACATGTGCAACAGATATTTCCTTCTCCGCGAACACGGCGATCCCTTCACGAACGTGAAGAACAGAGTCCCTAAAGCCAAATCTTTCTTCGTGAATGCGAGAGGAGCCTCACGAATTCAAAGAAAAATACCAGACACCAGCATCAGCTATTGCAAAACAGCCCAAAATGATCTGAAACCACCCCGAAACATACCCGAGGCCCCCAGGGTCCCGTCAATCAGACAAATCAGTACCATAACATAACACGGACCTGCTCGAGGCCTCAAATCATATCAAACAACATCGAAATCATGAATCGCAACCCAATTCGAGCTTAATGAACTTTAGAATGTCAAGCTTCTACATTCGATGTCAAAAGCTATCAAATCACGTCCGATTGATCTCAAATTTTGCACACAAGTCACATTTGACATTACAGACCTACTCCAATTTCCGGAATTGGATTCCGACCCCGATATAAAAAAGTCCACTTCCGGTCAAAGTCCTCAAAAACGTTCAAATTTCTATCTTTAGCCAAATTACTCCAAAATGACCCACGAACCTCCGAATTCACTTCCGATCGCGCTCTCAACACCATAATCATCATACGGAGCTATTTCCAGACTCAGAATCCCAAACGAACATTGATAACAATGAAATGCACTTTAATCCAAACTTATGAAAATCTTCAAAAAAAAGCTAACTTTCACAATATGTGTCGAAACATTCCCGGGTCTTCTAAAACTCGATGCAGACAAACAGCCAAGTTTGAAATCATCATACGAACCTGTTGGAACCTTCGAATCCAATTTTGAGGACGTTTACTCAAAAATCCAATCTTAGTCAATTCTTTCAACTTAAAGCATGTGAAATGAGAATTATCTTTCCAAATTCACTCAGAACTTCCTGAAATATGATTCCGACAATGCGTACAAATTAGAATTCCTGGAGTGGAGCTGCTCATGACCCTAAACTGTTGAACGACGTGCTAGAGCTCAAAACAACCGGTCGGGTCATTACAGTGATGAAAGGGCTGGTACAATCTGATGAGATAGCTAAGGGTAAACTCAAGCCCGGCTTCCTCCGGAAAGAACCTCATTATCAATACTATCCCCTAGAACGACGGGTGAACCTGCGCCAGGGTAGCTCGATATCTTTGATAGAAGTTAAGCACGATTCTATCGAGAGGGCCCAACGTACAACGGTACCTATATACATTCAAATACACCTTTGCATGGGTTATATACTCTTATGCTCCTTCCTTCTTCGAGCCATGATGTTCTCTTCCGGGGAAGGTACCTGTAGTACCACCTTTTCTCCCCACTCGCAGTCTCTCCTCACTGCCTCAAAGTGTTCCTCTCCTATTGATGATATGGACCTCGATGCATGCTCTCAATGGCCCTGAACATTGGGAGGTCTCTCTAACGAAAAGTCTCTCCTCGAAATGAAACGTCTTGAGGTCGGCTCATCGGACGCTAGTGGCGTACCACCGACCGAGCAGGAAGCAGAGGCGGAACTATCCTCTTCTTGATAAACGGGCTTGGGCATAACAACCATAACTATGGTGAAACAAGAAAAGGGAAACAAGAACTTAGGTGGAAGATTCAAACTAAAATGGTGAAAGAACTGACCCAAGGAAGGAGAGCTCTTTGAAAAGGATAGCTGCTAAAAGTAGCGAAATCCTCAAATAAGAGGAAAGAAAACTCATATTTAAAGCAAGTGGCGACTGTCCGCCTACTCTAAAGGCCAATTAGTTCTGCCTAGGCCATTATCACTTTTGGAGAAGTGTACCGGCGGGACTACCTCGGTCACTTCATGGCCATATCATACGAACGACGCTGTCGTACAAAGTTCGAGGGGTCACTGATTCCCATATCAACCTAGTCTCGAGATGGTGCCCAATCTCGAGGATCTTTGTTGCTATAACGATGGGCTCTAAGGAGCTGTCCACATAAACCTAGCCTCGAGATGGTGCCCGATCTCGAGGATCTTTACTATTAAAAGTACGAGTCATTCACCTAATTCTTAAGCCTAAGGGCTGCCCGATTTCGAACCAGTTCTCACTCGGGGACTATTCATAAATCCTCAGGGCTATCTTTATTTCGAGTCCGAGCAAACGCTCGCTCAATTACTAAGCCCTAGGGCCACCCGAATTTGAGTGTATCCTCACTCAATGACTATTTGCAAAAGCCTAAGGGCTATCTTTATTTTCCGATGATCAAGAGAACTTTTACTTGAGGACTATCAACGATGCCTAAAAGCGCTAAGCTTTATTTTGAAGAAATTCAGGACCCTGCACTCCTTCAATTCGAACTCGAAAGTCCCGATGGCCTAAGTTTGTGTCGGATCAATTAAGACTTAGTCCGAGGAATGGCAAAGCGTTTCAGGGAATATCATGTCACACCTTCTTTTTCGCTACTACACCCCGTGAAGGGTATAATAAAGGAGTTTTTCTAATTAAAGGACATCGAAATGGGATTCGTTTATTAAGAGATTTGGAGTCGCCACTTGGGAGATTTATGGTGTCCCAAGTAACCGATTTGAATCCCGAATCGAGGAAAGGTTTTGACTCTATATTACAGTCGCAAATCCAGAAATCTGGATAAGGAATTCTATTAACCCGGGAGAAGGGGTTAGGCACTCCCGAGTTTTGTGGTTCTAGCACGGTCGCTCAACTGCTATATTTGGCTAAAATCTGATTTTTTATACATGTTAAAACATATAGTGCAATTTAAAATTATTTACCGCTTTTAGTCAATTTTTAAAGAAAGTGAACGTCGTTTAAGAACGCGTTTTTGGATAAAATCACATGAAATGCACCCGGATCCTCGACACATTCTTATTCAACGTTTTGCATTTGGATTTGGGTCGCATGAAATGCACACCCGTATTTAAGAAGGTGAAATTATTACAAGCGCGCCTAAAGTGGCTAGCGTGTTATTATCTTTGCTGGAGGCCGTGAAATTCACTAAACGGCACGCCCCGAATTCTAAGTGTTTTAATATGGTCATTTAATGAGGTCCCCGCAATTTATATGCTTTGTTTGGCGAGGCTCGTCTCATTTTTATTTTAAGTCCATCCTAGAGCAAACTACAATTTTCTATTTAAATTTGTCTCTAAAGAATCCTAGTTGCTTAATATTATAAAACTCGGGCTTCAAGTCCAAGTCCGGATTCAAATAAAAGGGCAAGCCTTTTAGTTTGGACTCGCTACCTAACCCGAATGCCCAAATTAGTTACGACATTACTCCTAATGATCTTAAAATATTTCCAACTTCCAATGATATTCTTGGGCCTCAATGATTGGCCCAGGACCGTGGACAGGAAATTAGATCCCCAAAGTGCTACAGCTTTATGGCAGTTTAGCAATGAGCCCAAATGACTGACTAACATGACCATTAACCAAACTTTGAAATTTCAATTTCTCGTCACTTTTAACTGAAAATTATCATAACAATGTTCAAGCGATTAGTTTGATGATTAGCAGAGCGAAATGATCATTTTATTTTCTATTTTTTAGAAATTGGGATTATTAAGACTGAATAGATCAACATACATAGAGAAGAACATACTCTAAGGGCCACTAAGACCGTTGAGATCATTTTTTGAAAGCCAATGCGAGATCATTTGAACTATTGGATGATTCAACACTGATTTTAAGTCTGTGTTTCAGGCCTGGATATGGATTCGTATACTAAAATAGTTTCAGGCCTAATTCCGTCACTTCATTGAAACCTATGTGAATTATTTCCAAATACTCTACCTTAGTATTAAAACTCTTCCTAATCATCAAATTATACTAACAGCCACAACAACTAAACACCTACACTAATATTACTTAGCTTCAGCTACAACATCTAAGTGTTAAATGCCAATATGATCTTCCGTTCATTCGATATAGTCCAGTTGTGAAGTCCTATTATACAATCCAGGAATTGTAAATGGGAAAATACATATCAACATTAAACTAGACTAAGCAATTGTATTTAACACCTATTTGACTCTTGATAAATAACAGTCTAGGCAGGAACAACTGGAGCAAATAAGCAAGCAGTTTCATTGCATTTCCATATCAAAGTTACACTGAATCAAGTGCAAATGTGTATCTGGAAATGGAACAAAATGAGGAGAAGAAGAGGTCAGCTACAGTAGTATAAACAGACGCAAGGTTTCAGCAAGTGTTATCCAGCAACAACACATCAATAGGATTGATTGAAAACCAAAATTGTATTGCTATAACCCAGAAAGAAGGATAAATGAAAGGCAACCAGTAGACCAACAAATAGCCTCAATTTAAGCTCAATCCCTCTCAAAATTAAACCATGAACCTCCAGAAAGTTTCAACAATCAAATCCTTAGGCCTAATGATGCCAAATTAGTTGATGAACTTTGAAATTGACCTAGACTTACAATAGAACAGTATTCTTTGGAGATTTTCTTAGATGAAGAAGAGATTTCAGAATTTCAACCCTAGCCTTTGAATCTGGAATTCAAATTTTAGCTTCTAGAATTATAGACTATTTTGGGGGGAATTTTGAGGCTCCAAAACCTTTTAATGAAGGCAAGGGGGCTGCCTTTTATAGGCAAATTTCAGGGGGAAGCTTCTAGATTTTCTTCACACTTTCCCCCCCTTTTTTATTTCATATTTTACCCAAATAGTCCTCTATTTTCTGACTTGTGTTTCAAGTTATACTATAGATTTCCTGAAATGCTAAATTGAACCCCATTCTAGAGACTTCTAGGGAGTTCTATTTCAACCTACAACATTCTAACCCATTACTAAATGCCCAAAATATCCCTGAATATCCCTGAAATTACTAACCCTATACCAAACTAGATATCACCCTCTTTTACTCTAGTTAAAGTCAACTATAGCTAATCAAAGGGTTGAATTTATTCAGCTATATCCAATCACTCTAAATTAAACCTAACACTTACCTGAAAACAATTAATGAACTAGGAACAATTACTTAATCACAATCATGCATTAACAGGACTTAAATCGATTACTTAGACTAATTAGAATAGCTACTGAATCAAACCAAAAAAAACTAAGTAACCCCAATCTTAAAGAATTATCAGAAGAAGAGCAGACATACCAAAATTGAATCAAAATTAAAAAAAAATCTAATTGAACTAAAAATTATCTAAACTAAAAGAAACAAAACAACAACCAAATCAAGATTAAACTAAACTAACAATTTAAAGAGTCTACTGATTTTAAACATAAATGGCCCTAAATGAAAGACAACAATACAATGACTAAAACATAAACGAACAGACAGAGACAAACAAAATTAAACCATAAGGCTTACCAAAACTTCGAACCAGGACTGACTTCAGAATTTCGACTACAGGATGATATAATTGACCATTCTTAGTCAAGAATAGTCAAATGATATCAGCTCATAGTGAAGCTGTGCCTAAAACTTATGGAGGAGGCAGAGATGAATCGAGGCCGCTCACATTCTGGATTTTAGGCTCGAGATTTGAGAAATTTGGTGAGCTTCTAAAGGGTAAGGAGTGTAGATTAGTGATGTGGGAGTAGAAGAGGGTTTACAGTGTTAGTTTGTGAGGTTTGAGTGGTGGCGCTGCCGTTCGCGGAGGTGGCGGCGCTAGGGTTTGGGTTATTTTGAGAGTTTGGGTAATATTTGGAGGAAAGTGATGGTGTATATGGAATAGGGAGGTGAGGGAGAGGAAATGGTGTAAATTTGAGCAGTTGTTCTCCGCCGCCGTGGGCGGTTTTCGGTGGCGGAGCTAGGGTGGTGCCGGCGACGGAGACGGATAGAGGTAGGGGGGTACGATGAAGGTGAAATTTGGTCTCTAATTGTATAAAGTGTTTTATTACACTTTTATCTCAAACCACGACCAATTATGAACCGTTAGATCACTTAAAATCTGTAACGACCCGACCGGTCGTTTTGAGCTCTAGTGCGTCGTTCAACAGTCTGAGGCCATGAGCAGCTTCATTCCTAGTATTATGACTTGTTCGCATGGTCGGAATTTAAATTCAGGAAGATCGAAGTTAAGTTTAGATGAAAATTCTCATTTGAGAAGCTTAAAGTTGAAAGAATGAACTAAGATTGGATTTTTGAGTAAACGACCTCGAAATCGGGATTTGAAGGTTCCAGCAGGTTTGTATGATGATATCGGACTTGGGCATATGCCCGGTTTAGGTTTTGGATAACCCGTGAACGTTTTGGCGCCTATTGTGGAAGTTAGCATTTTAGAACAAATTTCTTATGTTTGGCTTGAAGTGCATTTCAGTGTTATCGATGTCCATTTGGGATTCCGAGTCTGTGAATAGCTCCGTATGGTGATTCTGGAGTTGGGAGCGCGATCGAAAGTGAATTCGAAGGTCCGTAGGTCATTTTGAAGCCATTTGGCTAAAGATAGAAATTTGAAGGTTTTGAGAAGTTTGACCCGAGGTTTCCTTTTTGATATCAGGGTCGGAATCCAATTCCGAAAGTTGGAGTAGGTCCGTAATGTCAAATATGACTTGTGTACAAAATTTGAGGTCAATCGGACGTGATTTGATAGGTTTAAGCATCGGAAAAAGAAGTTGGAAAGTTCAAAGTTCATAAAGCTTGAATCGGGGTGTAATTCATGGTTTTAGCGTTGTTTCTTATGATTTGAGGCCTTGAGCAAGTTCGTAATGTCTTTTGGAACTGGTTGGTATGATTGGTTGGGGTCCCGATGGTGCCTCGGGTGGATTCCGGGTGGTTAACGGATCAAAAATGGATTTGAGAAAAGCTGAGGTTTGCTGGTTGCTGGTGTTTCCGCTTCTGTGGAAAAGGGACTGCAGAAGCGGCCCCGCAGAAGCAGAATGGGAGCCGTAGAAGTGGTTTATGGTCGAGGCTTGGAGACCGCAGATGCGGTCAAGGATCTGCAGAAGCGGGACCGCATCTGCGGAGGGAAGATCGCAGAAGCGGAAGAGAGGGCTTTGGGAAGGACTGCAGATGCGGTCAAGGCTCCGCAAAAGAGGAATCACATCTATGGTGGTATGATCGCAGAAGTGAAAAAGGGGCTAATCCAGGGAAGCCGCAGAAGCGGCCTACTGTCCGCAAAAGCGGAGCCACATAAGCGGCTATAATTCCGCATAAGCGGAAATGACTGGAGGCAGGGGCTTGTTTTAAATCAGGATTTTGTTTCATTTCACCCATTTTGCATGGCTTGGGGGAGATTTTTGGAGAGCTTCAAGGGGGGATTTCATCATCAATATTAAGGTAAGTCACTCCTATTTATTTCCAAGTTAAATACAAGACTATTGTCACACCTCCTTTCGGCGCTACCGCACCCCGCGAAGGGCGTGGTGAAGGGAGTTTTTCCAATTAAAGTACAATCGAAACGGGATTCATTTATTAAGAGATTCAGAGTCGCCACTTGAGAGATTTATGGTGTCCCAAGTCACCGGTTGAAATCCCGAATCGAGGAAAAAGTTGACTCCGTATTATAGTCTATGAACCAAAAATCCGGATAAGGAATTCTGTTAACCCGGGAGAAGGTGTTAGGCATTTCCGAGTTCCGTGGTTCTAGCACGGTCGCTCAACTGTTATATTCGGCTTAATATCTGATTTTAAAACATGTTGAACCTATGTGCAAATTTTAACGCTTTACCGCTTTTATTATTATCATTATTTTAAAGAGAATTGCAACATCGTAAAAATGCGTCTCGAACCACGTCACATCAATGTACCCGTGGTTGTTGACATATCTCGACTCCGTTGAGATTTGAATTTGGGTCACATAAATGTGCACCCGAGTTTAGGAAGGTAAAATTATTAAATGACGCGCCTAAAAGCAATTGACGCATTATTAACTTTGCGAGGACCATGAAAATTAGCTAAATGACATGCCTCTCTTTCTAAATATTTCCAAGAATTAATTAAAGAGGGCCACACAATTGTCATTTTAGTTTGGCGTGGCGCACCTCAATTATAATTTTAAAGGAAAGAAATAAAGTTCAAACTAAATGCTCTGAGGACCATAAACAATTTATATTATCCAATATGGCTCACCTTACTAATCAATGGGCTTTAGTCATTCCCCAAGGCTCCTATGGCCCAATAAAACAGAAACAACATGAAATTGATTTTTTCTACAAATTATACTACCCTCAACCAAACGTCCGTTTTCCTCCTTGCTGCCTTTAATTCATGGCACAAGATTTATCACTTAAATTAAATATGCCAAGCTTGTCCAATTCTCAATAAAACAAAGACGAACCATAATTGGTTAAACTTATATTTCAATAAAGCCCAAAACCAAACTTAACAGGCAAGACGATAACTTGACAAACAAATTGACATCATCTACAACCAACATTTCCATTGGACTAACTTTCCAAATTCCGTGAGCCTAGACTTCTAAGACCAAACACAGGAGCCAAGACTCGAAATCAAGTCTTATCCAATACAGATGCCTCGACAACCTCTCACCAAACAATCATACCTTTAATTGTATTGATAACAGAACAAATGTAGATTCATTTAATTTCTAGACCTATCCATAACAAACATTGGAACTTTAAGCTTATTTAAACCACTTAAATGATAGTTTAACAACTAATATACTAATAATATTACCAAATTGTTAAGTAGAATCATTGAAAAAAACTTTAACATGATAATTGCTAATTTCAAACCATAGGAACATTACATTGACATATTCAAACAGCACATCTAGCAATCCATCAATACGATAAAGTCTTGTCGTTATTACAGGCCAACGTTCTGAACCTAAGCAACTGTTTGAGCTTAACACCATAAACTACAAAATACTAATATGACTAAGATTATATAAAAAAAATACAATAAACTAAATCAATACAACACTAAGGGCATTTAGTAATATAAGATAGCAACATATAGCAGTATATACAACTGGAAATAGTGTTTCCATTTAAGTCCCAACTGAGGTTCACAAATCTTTATACAAATTCAATTGGGCTTCAGCTCCATTATAGTTTTAAGATCATACCTGGAATTCGAAAATAACACGAAAAGTGAGGAATCAATAGCAGAACAGTAGTAATAGTAGAACCACTTTCACACCAGAAATGAGGTGAAGCCGTAAATCACAGCCTCAATCGAACAGTAACCAATAACAACTCCAGAAAGAATTGAACCTTAAATACTTATTTCAATTTATTTTAACACTAGAAAAGTCAGAAACTCTTTGGAAATTTAAAGCTTGGGAGATCACAGAATCATATTTTTCAATGAAGCAATTCCCTCATCCGCAAATCTCTTTGTATTTTATTCAGTCTTAAACTCTCTTTTTCTTTTAGTATTTTTAGAATCTCTTCAACTCTTTCTCAGACTGTATTTTTGTTTTTCAGAGTGTTTTGAGTGTCTAGCTCTCAGCTCTAAACTCTCTAAAAAAATAAACTGACTTCCCCAAAGTTCCTTCCTTTTAATTCTGATTTCCAGCCTTTAATAGGCATACACATTTAGTGTGTTTACCACTAACAACTTAGCTTTTCAATTTTTAATTAACCCATTGTCCTAATGCTTATATTTTAACTATTAAAGCCTATTTCAATCCCTAAAATTCAGTAATAAGTGCCCCTCCCACTATGTTTTGTTTCCATTTAGCTAATAGCAGCCTTTAGTTAATTGCAGGGTAATTTAATTCCCAAACTACCCCTTAAACTGCTGAAATTTACTGCCCTAATACTAACCCAATTACTTTCAATTTTTGCAGCTATAACCAATCCTATATCAACTGAAAGACTATATCATTAAGAAAATTCAAACAAGGTTAGGTCCATATCAGAACATTTTTAACAGTAGGACTAAACAGCAGACTTCAATTCAATTCATGAAACATGGCACTATACAAAAGGAATTGATAATGCTAATCAAAACTGGATATCAACTAGAGCAATTACCAGGTTTTAAAACATAAAATTGTCACAGAAAGAGGCCAAACGGATAACCTACTGGGAGAAAACTTTACACTATGGTCATGCTATTCTAGCAATCAACCTGAAAAACTACTTTACAACATGTATTCTATCGACTATACAAACCATTTTGTACAACAATTATTGACAACAATCAGAAAAATACCACAGGTGATTCAAATGGCATTTGACAGAAAAATTTAGTTATAATACAACCTAACTAATCGACGAAACTTATTGAATCGACTCAACACTTTATAATATATACTAATCAACAATAGAAAAATTGGACCAAGAAAAAGGTCCGAAAGAAGAGGAAGAAAATAATTGGCAAAATAGACGAATTACAATGAAACTAATCAGACAAACGATAACAACAACAAAAATAAAAGAAAAGAGAAGAAATACCTCAGAATCTTAGACCAAACTTCAATCCGTTCTAATCGAAACTTGACACTCTTCTCTCAGAGTCTCGATTTTGACCACACGGGATCTTAGCCATGTGTTTTCAAGTGAAAACACCTGGTCAAGATCCAATGTGGTCTCAATCGCCATCGAACCCTTAATTTCAAATTAGGTCTCCAACTCAGACTCGATATTCGAACGGTTCTGGCATCATTCGAAGAAAAATAATGATGGATTGGGCATCAGGATGTTAAGGTGGTTGTGTGGTGTGACTTTGGGAAGGTTTGGTGATGGCGCCGCCACCAGGGATCTTGTTGGGGCGGCTAGGGTTCTTGGCTCAAAATTTTTATTCGACGAATTCCAGGTTGATTTGAGTGGAACTAGTGGTGTTCTAGTGGTGAGGGAGGTCCAAGGGTGGCATGGTGTTGATTTGGTGGCCATCGGAGCTGGCTAGGGTTTTGCTCGATCCTTCGATTGAAGATTCGAGATGGCCTAGGTTGATTCGAGATTAAAGGAGTGTGGATTTGTCTTGGGGGTGGTTAGAAGGTTCAGGGGTGTGAATTTGAGGACCACCGGCATTGTTGCCATCGGGTTTCAGGCAAAGGGATTTCAGGGCGGCTAGGGTTTCGTGGCGGTTCGTTTGAGTCTCTGAGAGAGACGATGGAGTAGGATTTGGCTTGGGGGGTTGGGTAGGAGTTTTAGGCTTATATAGTGGGTAGGGGTTTTAATCCTGGCCGTTTGATCAAATGAGATCAACGGCCCGGATTAACTTAGTTAAGAGATACGGTGTCGTTTGGGTGGTGATGGAGCGGACCGGGGGTGGGAATAGGTCGGGTCTGGTGAGATGGGTTGGGAGATGGGACGAGGGCCGTTAGATTGACTTGGATTGAACGGCTGAGATCGGTTGTTATTGAAATGGCGTAGTTTTGGTATCAAACTACGTCGTTTGATGGCCTGGGAGACGGGTTGAGGCGAACGATTTTGATCGTTCGATCAGCTAGGTTTAACGGCTTGGATTCGAGACACCTGGAACGGCGTCGTTTGGTTGATGTTAAGGCTGAATCGGACCGTTTGATCAAGTGAGATCAACGGTTCAGATTCTCCATGCCCAAACGACGTCGTTTGACTGTCTGATGGGCGACGGATTGGAGCTGGGTCGGAGAGGTGTGATATTTGGGCCTTGTTTTTTAATCCAAAATTGGCCCAGTTCCGAATTTTCAACTCTTTATTTCAATTCTTCCTTTTCTTTTATTTTCTTTCTTAATTCCTAATTACCAAAAATTCTAAATTAAATTGTGAAACCAAAATTAACTTAAAAATACTAATTATCCCTTAATAATAATTTTCACATAATATTAAATACCAATTAAAAATAAAATCACACAATTTGACATTAAATGTTAAAAAATGCAAAGCATATTATTTTTGATTTTTCGTTTTTGTAAAGCACACTTAATTACTCACAATTGTAGAATTAAATCAAAAATACAAATGCGACATATTTTTGTATTTTCATTAATTTAAACACATATAATCACGCACATACAAACGCAAGCAATTACCAAAAATATCACGAAAATGCACACAATAAAAAAGATAATTTTTGTTTTGATTTTGTGGGAGTAATTCATGTGAGGCAAAAATCACGTGCTCACAACTATAACATGGATTTAGGCATGAAAAATAGTATAAAAATTGATGTTTTGGTTGAAAACCTAGAAAATTATAATCTTGGATTTTAGCCACAATTTTGACTATGGAATTAAGAGAAAATCATATATTTGAGTTTCTAAGGTCATGGGTAACCTTTATCTTCGAGAAATTTCGGATCCCGGACACGTGGGCCTGAGGGCATTTTGGTCAACCTTTCGTTCGGAGTTAAAAATTTCTATAAATTAGTTTGTAATGAATATTTGAGCATATATTAATGTATTTGCGTAACCATTGGCTAGTCTTGGAGCGTGGTGCATCAATTGGAGTCCTCGGAAGAATGTAGAATGTCGATTTTGAGTCTTCGGAGCGAGGTGAGTCTCCTTTCTAATCTTGTGAGGGGGAATTTACCCCATAGGTGAAGTAAATGATTATGTGCTCCTATTTGTGGGGGCTACGTATGCACGAGGTGACGAGAGTCAGTGCGTAGCTACTATCATGCTGTTGTCCGGGTAGTCTAGGACCCAAAGAGCATGTCATACATGGATTATAGTGAACCCATTTATGGTTTGAACTGCCTAAATCACATTAAATTAGTAAATGAATTTCAAAGGGATTAAGCTTCATTTCTTAAAATTGTTAAAGGAGAATTGGTTTTATTTGAATAAATATTCCCCGATAAGTTCTTATTTGATTGATTGAGCATGTACTTTATGTGTGCCTGCGTCGCATGGATGATTAGCGGGCAGGATATGTGTTTAATTATGGAACGGGCCGAACACCTCGGTGATAATAGATGCATCTATGGTTCGTGCCACTCGACCCTCGGCAGTGCACAATTTACATTCTATTGGAGTGGGCCGTCGACCTCGACATGATTTGCGCATGTCTATCTGTTACATGGAAATTTGTAAATGTGGAATTGGCCCTATGTGGCTTGATATAAACTGAAAAGATAATAAAGAATTGACTTTGGAAGCCCGTCATTTATGGTTGAAGGTGTTGACCTGTTTATGTGGCTTCACAGTTAGGACTTCTATATAAGTCCATGATTATTCACACACTTATAGAATATTGATAATGGACTTCTAGTGAGTGTCTAAGTCGGCCATCTCGTCTCTACCCCTTCGGGATTAGGCGGGATACTCACTGAGTACACGTTGATTACGTACTCATACTACACTTCTGTGCATTTTTGTTGCACAGGTATATACATACCTCTAGCAGCTTATTGGGCGTAGCGGCATGGATGACGCTGGGACTAGGTGAGCTACATCGTTCGAGGCGACCGCAGCTAGGGTAGTCCTTTCCAGTGCACTCTATTTACTTTCTGTTCATTGTATTCCCGACGGATGTTGTATTTTATTTCTCTTATTAGTAGTTGCTCATGTACTTGTGACACCGGGTTTCTGGGATGGTTTTCAACGGAATTGTTCTAATCATTATTATTTAAATTTGAATTCAAGATGTGAACTTTTATTTATAAAAATGGAAGGAAAAACATTAGATTTTCAAAAGTATTAAAAGAAGAAATAAATTGATGAGTTAATTGGCTGGCCTGACAGAGGTGTTCGGCGCCACCACGACCCGTAGTGGATTTTGGGTCGTGATAATATAGTATCAGAGCACTAGGTTCCCGTCGGTCTCACGAGTCATGAGCAAGTCTAGTAGAGTCTCGTGGATCGGTAAGGAGACGTCTGTACTTATCCTCAGGAGGCTGCATGACTGTTAGGAGTACTTCCCTTCTTGATTTCCTTATCGTGCGGTTCTATTACTTTGAGGCTTATGCCTTTGACTCCTTCCTACCCAATCTTACGCGACACGAGCGCTTGCTAGAAATCGAGAATTTGAAGAATTTAAATGGCACTACAAAAGTGGTGCGAGATGATTTTCCCGGTATAGTTAATCAAACTAATATAGTCACTTTATGGAAGGGTATTCTATTGTTCAGCTCAGTAACAGAACTTCTAAGAGCCTTGAAGCTAGGCACAGGTTGCCATGATGCTTATGAGCGATTTTCCGCAGTGTTGTTGTGATGGTAGGATGTTTGCCCACGTGTCGGGGTAGTGGATGAATTGAAGGGAGGTTTACTCAGCATGTAATCAAGGGAGTCAGTATTTTATTCCCGGCAGGGGAAAGTCAATCGAACTAAGGATGGTCAGAGGTGGACTGGTGAAAGTAATGAAACGTGGTAATTGCAAGCGTGGTGGAGTTCTCCTCTATACGGGGGTGCGGTTGTCCTAATTGAACGCTTTAAGCTTGTCAGTGTTATGATCTGCTACAATTCGCCTTGGGGCAAGATATTGTGAAATAGTATTGAAGATACAACTATCAAATATCTCAGGGTGCGGTGGTTCTGGATTGAATCGGTGTTTCAATATGGCAATTCGAGGAGATGACCTTCAGAAAAGTATAAAGTTAGTAACAAATTATGGATTCAAGTTCCAGGAGGATAGATTTCATTTAAGGCAATAATTGAGCAGCAAAGTATGAGGAATGACATGTGTAAAGTGTCAGATGGTGTTTAAAATTTCTAGAAGGCCAAGTATGAGGAGCAAGGTCGAGTGACCGATTAAGGAGATGAATTCCGCCAAAGTGGGAGAGTGGAGGGTGTCGCATGTGGGCTTGGTAGTAGGATTTTAATGATTGGTGATTGAAGTCTGCGGGTATGATTCGAAGTATGGGCTATTATGCGGCAGAAAGTTGATATGGCGGAAAAGAGCTTCCTGAAATGGAGGAGGGTGCAACATAACCCTGAATTTGGAAGGATGTTGCCGCACATTTAATTGATGTCCGCGAGGGGCAAATGGACTTGTGCAACTGGAAGGTGAGCTCGGACTCAGGATGGGCTATTGGTGTCATAGTGAATGTACCCCGTGCAGCAACGTGGGAAGATGTAGGGAGGTGATTCCCCTAGGTGGGTTATTCCCCGTGAGCAGGTTAGCGGTCGCGTGGTTGGCGAAGCTTCTGCAAAGAATTATATTGGTTGTTCAACAAAGAGATCGGTCGTGCGAATGTGGTTAATGATTCGGAATATGAAAGATGGGGATTTATAGGAAGATTCCGAGAAATTTTGATAACTTATGGCGCAAGGTTATGCCAATAAGAGGTAAAAAGGTCGCGCGAGCTCAAGAATGGTGAAATGATGGCTTCAAGCTAAGTGGGAGAGTCCCACCGCTTGTGATTGGGCTGTATGATTAACTACTTGCATGATTTCGGGTTATTAGCACATTGATGGATTTTCCCAGCTATAAGAAAAGACCATAAATGGTAATTCGAGCAAATGAATTGTTGGAGGCATGCGATGGTTGGCCTTATTGGCTCATGTCCGGACTTGGAAAAAGGTTCAGGATTTATGCCTGGAATAGATACAAGTTTAAGCGAAAGTGATTTTAGCCAGGTGCCTCGTCGAGAGAGTATTCGTGTGCTATAAGTTCTATGGAGTGAGTTATGTTCGGGACCAGGCCAGTGCGGGTGGCTCTCAATAATGATCCCAGTGAATTCGGAAGTTAAAGTGTGGTGCCCGATGATTTCGAGCCTATAAGTACAATTATGAATCAAGCTTTGTAGCAACTTATGAGAAGGTGCCCTGGATGTTCTATGAAATTTTGACTTGTGATGTAGCATCTGAAAGGTATGAAATAGTTCGTGGGATTTGAGACAGCCTGGTCTCGTGATTCAAGGACACTCGGGGTGAGTGTAGATGGAGTATGTTATGTGCGAATGGAGTTAGTCTTATTTTTAAGGCAAGCATGGAGGAATTGGAAGAAGGTAAATTGACTATGGCCTTTGACATTGGTCACAAGCCCAGACCATTTGATTGGCATCATGATAAATCGACAACCAATAATAACCACATTCAAGCACCTTAGCCGTCGTTCTATTTCCCCCATGGTGACTCCCAACCGGTGAGTCATGACATGCCTTTAGAATTGGCATAATATCCTCTTCTGGAACACACCTTCGGATGATCTTATCAGCATAGACACGGAACAAGAATGGTTCTTCCCAATAGTATTGCCGACAATCTCTCAAAAACGTCTTTTTTTGATAAGATTCCAATTCATCCGGAATAAGGTCACTAACCAAGTAGTTAGAGTGCTAGATGATTCCAAAACGTCTTCATCTGGGAAAGCATCATTGATATCAAGACCTTTCTTTGGTCTCCCTGCCTCTTCAAGCCTTGATAAATGATCCGCTAATTGATTTTGTGTTCCTTTGTGATCCTTGACCTAGAAGTCAAATTCTTTCAACAACAAGACCCACTGAATTAACCTAGGCTTTGCATCCTTCTTTTCCATGAGATAACAAAGAGCAACATTATTTGTGTACACTATCACCTTGGTTCCCAACAAATAAGCCCAGAATTTCTCGAAGGCATAGAGAATGGTAAGAAGTTCTTTCTCAGTTACCGTGTAATTCATTTGCACTCCATTGAGTGTCTTGCTTGCATAATAGACCAAGTAAAGAACCTTGTTGTGACATTGGGGAAGCATTTCCCCAATAGCTATGCCACTGGCGACATACATGAGCTCGAAAGGAAGAAACCAATCGGGTGTGACAATAATAGGTGTCTTGGTGAGCTTTTTCTTCAGTTCCTCAAAGGCTTTGAGGCATTTCTCGTCAAACAAAAATTTTGCATCTTTCTCAAGGAGTTTGCACTTAGGATTTTCAATCTTGGAAAAATCTTTCATGAAACGCCTATAAAATCTGGCATGCCCCAAGAAACTTCGGACACCTTTAACTAAAGTAGGAGAAGGAAGCTTGGAAATGATTTCGATCTTTTTCCAGTCAACCTCTATGCCATGTTTTTAAATTTTATACCCCAACACACTACCTTCATCTACCAGGAAATGGCATTTCTCCCAGTTGAGCACAAGGTTGGTTTCCTCACACCTCTTGAGCACTTGTCTAAGATTTTGGAGATAATGCTCAAAAGAGTCACCTACCACCGAAAAGTCGTCCATGAAGACTTCTAGAAAATACTCCACCATGTCGGAGAAAATGGACATCATACATCTTTGAAATGTAGTCGGAGCACTGCACAAACCAAACGGCACCCGACTAAAGGAAAAAGTCTCATACGAGCAAATGAATGTTGTCTTCTCTTGGTCCTACAATGCTATGTTGATTTGGTTGTAACCGGAATATCCGTCAAGAAAGCAATAGAATGACCTTCCTGCTAGCCAATCAAGCAATTGATCAATAAAAGGCACGGGGAAATGGTCTTTGCATGTGGCACTGTTGAGCTTCCGATAATTCATACACACCCTCCATCCGGTCACCGTTCTTGTTGGGATGAACTCATGTCACGACCCCAGTTCACCCTATATGAACATGTCGTGATGGAACCTAGTTCCTATATGTAATGACCCGACCCGTCATTTATTGTATTTTAGCCCCGTTATCCCCGTTATATGTTTCCCCGTATGTTAAT
>MU768660.1:552-18706 GCA_026770625.1 Nicotiana glauca
TGTACTTAAATTTCTGAGTATTTCTCTGATGTTGGTTGCGCATTTACATTGGGACTACGGATGTGGTACTCCGGGAGTTCCCCCTTGTTTGTTTACTTTGGGACTACGGGTTCGATTCCCGGGAGATCCCCGTACACTTTTATTTTGGGACTATGGGACGGTATCCCGGGAGATCCCCCTGCACTTTTATTTTGGGACTACGGGATGGTATCCCGGGAGATCCCCTCGCACACTGTTGATTTGATTACGAGATGGTATCCCGGAAGATTCTTTGTTATTGATATGAGAAAAGGGTTATAGGACGGTATCTTGGAATGCCCTTGTCGGTATTTTTGAAAGGTTGATGTAATTACTCTGTGTTTCTGTTTTGTCCTGCCGTACTATGTTTCATTGATATGTCCTATCACATAGTTGTGTTCATCAGCTTTCATTAGACTTAATTACTGTTAATATCTTGTTATTTTATTGTTTCTATCTCAGTAGGGCCCTGACCTTTCCTCGTCACTACCCAACCGAGGTTAGGCTTGGCACTTACTGAGTACCGCTGTGGTGTACTTACGCCTCTTCTGCGCATGTTTTTCAAGTGCAGATCCAGGTGCTTCTGAGCAGGCGTACCATCAGTATCTATCAGGGAGCGTATTGGGGACTTGAGGTATACATCTGCTACGTCCGCATATCCACAAAGTCTCCTTCTCATTTTTTACCTCTAGTTATTAGATGTTATTTCGATCCTTCTTTGTATTCGACTATTCTGGTGATTAGAGCAGTATCAGATTTCTCATAGCCTGTGTTGCCCGTGGGTTTTCGGGTCTTGGAGGTTACTTCAGTGTTTGGTATTAAAGTGTATGTGTCAGGCGGCAATTATATACATTATTCCTGTTATTTAGTTTTTATTATAAATTTAGCAATTGTTATTACTTCCGCGATGTGTTAGGCTTGCCTGGTCGCGAAGACTAGGTGTCGTCATGACGTGTTCACAATTGGTGAACTAGGGTCGCGGCAATTGAGGATTTTGATGTTAACGATAGTGTTTTGATGAATCGCGCAAGTTTGGATAGAGTATTACATCATGTCTGTGCTTTTGGTTGAGGTCCCGGGGGCCTCGGTGTGATTTCGGGTGGTTAAACGGTGAAGTTGGATGTTTGTTGCAGGTCTGGTGTATCTGGCTTCTGGTATTTCCGCATCTACGGAAAAGGAGCCACATAAGCAGTTCGGCAGATGTGGCTATGGTGTCGCAGAAGCGGTCCTCGAGGGGGCCTGGCATTTTTGCAGGAGCGGAAGTCCTTCCGCAAAAGCGAGTCCGCAGAAGCGGTAGAAGGGAAACCGCAGAAGCGGATGTCTGATCGTATAAGTGATGCCTGGGGAAGTTAATGAAAACTGCATAAGCGGTCAATCGGCCGTGCAAGCGGTCCCTCATAAGCGGTAGTAGGACCGCATAAGCGAAAATCGCTGAAGGATTTTAATGAATCAGTGTTCGCAAATTTTAAAAATAAGAAAACATTTTGACTTCGGGAAGAGGCGATTTTGGGCGATTTGGAGAGGATTCAAAAGGGATTCCATCAGGTATGAATTTATAGACTCGCATTATGTTATTATGGTGTAAAACATGAATTAATCACTGAAAATCCAAGGATTTAAGGGGTAAAAATGGTGGTTAGGGTTTGAAACTTAAGAAAGTGTAAACTTAGAATTTGAGGGGGCAAACGAACTCCAATTTTTGTAAATTTGATATGTATAGACTCATGGCGAGCCGAGGAATCCAGTGATGTGAATTTTGGAATTTTTTGAGAAGCGGGCCCGGGGCTCGGGTTTTGCCAACTTCATGTTTTTGGGTGTTTTTCGAGTTCTTTCAATTGGGTTATGTTCCATTAGCCTATTGTAATGTATTCATTGTGGCTTTGACTAGATTCGACGCGTGAGGAGGGGGATTCGAGAGGAATAGGCACGGCAGACTAGTTTTGTGGCCAGCTTGAGGTGAGTAATAGATGTAAATGATGACCTAAGGGTTTGAAACCCCGGTATATCACACTATGACGCTATATTGAGGTGAGACATGTACTCTACGGTGAGTGCGGGGTCGATTGTGATTGTGGACTGCGGCCTAGTCCGATCGAGTGATGTTGTACTATATCATTGGCTAGAAATTAGCTGGTAAACCTCCTACTTGGATGGTTATGGATATATAATTGGGCTGTATGCCGGTTATTTGGATCCCGTAGGGATTATTATCGCTGTTTCTATGATGTATAACATGTTTCCATGATATCAGTCCTGAGTTGAATATCGTCTCGAAATGGCTAGTAAAATTCTAAGGTTTTAAACACCTAATTATAATTTCTGATAATTGGAATAAAAAATGGTAAGTTTGACTATGCCCGTGTGGCTTGCATGCATATAGCTGGATTAATAGTGGATCGGGTTGTACGCCGCAGCGGTGTAACATTGATATTGAGTTTGGGCTGTAGGAGCCCCTCCGGAGTCTGAACCCCCCACAGTGAGCGCTGGGTACCCAATGGATCGGGCTACGCGCCGTAGTGGTTATGTGCATTGCATCGCATTCATACATCTATACATGCCTGTGTTATCTGTCATTAATTGTTGTTATTACACTATTAAATATGTAGGAGTATTGGTTATAGCTTTGCATTGTTGTATTTCGGGATTTCTTACTGTCAGTTATTATACATGCACTGAGTTGGAAGTACTCTCTTTACTCCCTACACCATGTGTGCAGATTCAGGTACCCCGGGAGTTTAGCTGAGCTTTTACTGATTTCAGAGTTTATTCGGAGTTGTCGAGGTAGCTGCTTGACGTCAGTAGGAACCGACTCCTCCCCTATCCCTCTTTATTATCTTTCTGCTGCTTTTGAAACTATGTATTATTGGAGTCTTATTACATTGTATTGTTAGAGTCTCTAGACTCATGACCCCCAGGTCTTTGGGAGTGTATTCGGTGTTTTCTTGATATTCAGTTTGGTTTCTATCTATCAGTTAAAACTTTTTTTTTTGCTTTAATACTGTTAATGGTATCCAAATAACGGGTTTTGAGCTTCATGCTCGGGTTGAGAGTGTAAATGGTCGGGCTTGCCTAGCAGTTGTGTGGGGCGCCATCACGACCGGGATCGGGGTCATGACAAGTTTGTATTAGAGCCAAGGTTACTAGGCTTCATGAGTCATGAGTCGGTTAGTAGAGTCCTGCAGATCGGTACGGAGACGTCTGTATTTATCCTCAAGAGGCTACAGAACCTTTAAGAAAACTTCACTTTCTTGGAATTCTTATCGTACGTACTTGATTCAGCTTGAGATGTAACTCTTGAAATTCCTTCCACACGTCTATATGCGCACATGATCGCTTGGTATTATAAGTGCCCTGATGGCTTGTGATTCCCCGATCGAGGGGCGAGATGTGATCCCGTGAGTTCGATGTTGGGCCAGTCCAGAGGACTTGAGGCCGGATCTTGCCTATGTCTTGAGCACTGAGGTGCTGATCGTGTGAGAAAGTGTTTTGAACTTATATGTTCGGTATTATCTCTATTAGCCGGAATGACGGTTTGGTATTCATGTGATGAGATGTTATTATATGTTATTATATGTCTTGGTAGTGACGAAGGAGTCTGCGGGATAATAGATGAACTGTTAAGTGTTCGATTCCTATTGTAATCTGTTGTGTAGCCCCGAGTTATGGGCGCGTGAAGAATATTTTTTGTGTCTCCTAGTTGGAAAGTAAGGTGCATTACATATGGCGGTATGAGTTCAAACTCAGGAAGACTAAATGACTGTGTAACGTACACAATGGTGGAAGGTGTGCTGAAATACTAAATTGAGGCAAAGCATGTGGGTTATCTCATGCGGAGTGTTCTTAAGGAGTATGATTCTTATGTATATTGTTAGAAGATCTAATGTGTAATTGGAAGGTACGTGTTGTAATTTGAAAATTTGGGTTGCTTCAGAGAGTGGACTCAGCTGATGTGGGGATGAATGCGAGGTTTGTAGAGGATTTCAGTATCCGAGGATCTGTGTTTTCATAAACTAGTAGATGGTTTGAGTTTAATCTCACAATAATATTATGGCATCTTTAGAGTAAAAGTATTATGGGTTATTAAATGTGTCCTGATAGATGGCTTCGAACCAAGTTGGGGAGGTTGCTGTTGATTAGTCAATTGCATGGTTATGTGCTATGTTGGTTCCTTTTTGAGGTATGCTGGCGGATCAGCCCTGGTTACAGAAAATGAGCCGAGGACGGCACGATTGAAGCAAAATTTTGATAAAGGTTATATGGTGCTTCGTAGATGTGAGGAAATAATAGGATGTCTTTAGCTATTGTTGATAAAGAATGCTCAGTGTATAGAAAAGGAAGATGTTCGTTTGTATTGGAATGAGGTCATATCTTTCGATGTCAAAGTGCTAATAAGGCACAAGTGGTTATGTTCGTTAAGTCAGGTAACTTGCAGTTGGAATAGGAGTGAATGGCTCTCGAGAATGGTTTTATTGTGTTCAAGATTTTGCATGTAATCATCAGGTGTCTAAGGTAGGGTATGTGGCTAGAGACTGTGTTTCCATTAGGAAGAGATCAAGACTTGTGGTATTTTATGCTAATTATGGGATTCCATGTATCATTATCTGGGAAGTAATGGTAACGAATTCCGATTCCCAGGAAGTTCTTCAAGTAAGTATTCTGGAACGTGGTATTTATGGGAAGCATTGAGAAAGTATTCGGTGGCCTATGGGTTTTAGACAGTGTGGTCTTATGTTCGAGTCTCGTGTGGTAGGACTAGATTGAGGCATTGTGATGCTATGGCAAGGGAGAAGTATCAAGTGGATGATGAATAAAAAAAAAGAGAAATTTGATAGAAGGAATGTCTTGATAATAGACCGAATCGGTATGGTAAAGATATGATTAATTCCTTGTATGTGTTCGAAGTAATGGGCTTTTACAGGCAATTTGCAGCAATGCTCTTGAGTTTTGACGGCTTGCTCAGCTCGGTTTAGATAGAAGGATTCAGTCCTGGCAGTTTAGCTTGTACAAATGGAATTGGCAGAGATATTCTTGTTGGGTTTTACCGCGGTTTGAAGATGAGTATATTTCTTATAGGTATGCGAAGCATGGAGTGTATAATGATTTTTCTTCTAAATGGGATCAATGAAAGTTCTTGACTAGTTGAGTGTGTCGTTGTCTGTGGCGCGGAAGGGAGATAAAAGTTCTCATGTCATCCTAATGTGGTATGGTATATGCGTTATGTTGTGGAGGATTGGGATTTGTGTGTGTAAGGCTCGGTTCAGTTCAGAATGGAAAGTCATTAAATTCTTAAGCGGCATGGGCAGCTGCAGGTGATTTAAGAATCGATCTTCAGAGGATTTGGGTGAATGATCCTCATATGATAAGGAAACAGTGTTGCTAATCATAGTGATTTGACAAGGGTATATGTTTCAGAAAAAGGGAAATGTGATTAAGTTGATGACACTTCGGTAGTGTTGCAGCATTTTCTAGATAGGTCGACTGTTGATATCTGAGTGTGTTTTATGGCACATGAGAATTTTAGAATATCTTTGAAGAATGACTGTGAGTTCTCATGTTCAGGCTATGTAGTGGCTGTGGACAGTGTGTATTTGGTACCGTTAGAGGCTATTGGGATTGGAGGTCCGAGTGGGTCCTTCCTTGTTGGTATGTTAGATTTTGTATATGATGCTGAGCTGTATACTGGTTGTCGCAATGTGAGTTGTTCTATACTATTGTGCTATGGGCTATGTCATAAAATGCCATCGGCTACGTGGCGAGGTGCATCAGATTATGTTATGGCAGAGTGATTGGTATTCCAAAGATCAGCGGACGGCTGGGAAGGATTGCTTTCCTTAATTGGCTCTTTGTGATGGATGTCAGTATAGAGGTTTCTACCATTGATTCAGTTCCAGTATTGAGGGACTCTTTTTCAAATACGTTTCTTGTGGCCGGGCGAGATTGTGGATTTCGGTATTGATTTTGTGACGGGCACCGTATTGTACGTCTCCGGTATGAGTTATAGTAGTGGAAGAAGCAGCTTCAGGCTTCTTGGTAATGAGTTTGTTGGTAAGCTGATTGACTACGTATTCAGATTGAGATGGCTTGGTTGGCCCTGATATGTATTGTTGAGGGATAGGTTAATCTCTCGTTATTGAGCTTGTTAGTGATCTGGGGAAATCTATGAGATGCTTTTTTGGTGCGGTGAGGCGTTATGATTTTCGGACTGTGGGCACATATAGTGCGGTGCTATCGAGATTCATAGTGGAAGTTGAGGGGGGAGGACCTCAGTTGTGTTTGAGTTTTGTAGCTTACAACGCTATATATAGATATTGTTATGCACTCAGTATTTTGTTGTAATGAGAAAATTTGGCTCGATGTGCATCTCCTTCGGTAAGATATATGTATAGATCGGGTGGCACGCCGCCATGGGTATGTTATCTGGATCGGGTTGCACTCCGCAACAGTGTGATGTTGAGAATAGTTTTCCATATGTTTCTTGGTATGTCTTGCTTACTGGTTTCTAAAGAAAGTCCGTATTGGGTGTTGCTCGGCGAATGACGCATCGGTTATGTCCTTTTAGGATTGAAGGCGGTATATTACTTGCTTCACCATAGAGGTGAGGGATTACTTGGTTTCAGACATCAATCTGTGCATGGCTGTCTATTTTGAGCATAGCGACTTGAGGTACTTCATGTGTAACAGTGTTTGGATAAGATCTCACATTGTAGCGAGGCTACGTGGAGATTAGACCCTTCGAGGTAGATTCAGGTATTCTATTTCTATGATGTGGGATGGGGTCCCAGCCTTGTGTTGTGATGGTACCGAGGAGTTTGAGTTACACCTCTTTTGTGTGAGCCATTTGTCATGATTTGAGTATGTTCAGACCGCCCACCATTGGTGTGTGGATTATGCAAGTTGTGGCTTAGGCCGGTGATGAGGTGTCATATCACTAGAGTGGTGCGTTAAATTCGAGGTGATCATTGGAGTCATTAATAAATGCGAACAAATGTGATTTCAGTTGGTTAGAGGATTTATATCGAGGATTGGCTCGGAAATCTGTTGTGGTATTAGTCAAAAAGGGAGTGGTTTCATGAATGGTTGATCTGATAAATGGTTACGGTTTGCTATGTGTTTCATTATCATTGATAGGATATGAAGTATTGGAATGGGGCTTTAGCTAGTAAGAGGTTTCCATCGGTATATGGTTGTTGTGGACAACTGCTGTGAATAGAAGTTATCGTTTCAGGTGCTGGATTATGTGGTATATCATGTGATTTCATAGAGGTTGCAAGTATGGGTTATTACAGCTGGTTCGGGTTTATTCTGGGTATGATTTCGGAAGGTGCTACGTGGTTCTACGGTCTAAGGTCTAAATGAACTATGAAATTTCAGTTGTGTTGTATTATCGGATCTATGTAAGATAGGGTGACGTGGGATCACCCCGGGTATATGCTTGGTAAGGTCATTCAGCTACTGGTTGGCTTCTACTACAACTTTGGGCACGCTCGAGGATGAGCGTTTGTTTAAGTTGGAGAGGATGTGACGACCCGGCCCGTTGTCACATGAGTTATTGCCCCGTTTTCCCCATATTATGTTGTTCCATGTTTCAATATCAGTATTTGAATGAATCAGATAGAATTGAAGTTGTTTTAGTTGGAAATGAGGCACTTAGCCTCTTAGAAGGAAGCTTGTATTAGAAAAGTCAACCAGAAGTTGACTATATAGTTAGAAGGCTCGGATGTGAATTCTAGTGATTTGGTTAGCTTCGGGGGATGATTTGTGACTTAGGAGTGCGATCGGATTTAATTTTGGAGGTCCGGTATAGAATTAGGCTTGAATTGGCGAAGTTGGAATTTTGGCGAATTCCGGTGGATAGGTGAGATTTTGATTCGAGGGTCGGAATGGAATTCTGAGAGTTGCAGTAGCTTCGTTAGGTAATTTTGGTTATGTCTGCAAATTTTCAGGTTATTCAGACATCATTTGGTCGGGTTTTTGATCGAAAGTGTATTTCGGAAGTTCTTGAAGAACTTAGGCTTTGATTTGATGAAAATTGAGGATTTCGATGTTAACGATAGTGTTTTGATGAATCGAGCAAGTTTGGATAGGGTATTACATCATTTCTGTGCTTTTCGTTGAGGTCCGGGGGGCCTCGGTGTGATTTCGGGTGGTTAAATGGTGAAGTTGGATGTTTGTTGCAGGTCTGGTGTATTTGGCTTCTGGTATTTCCGCATCTGCGGAAAAGGAGCCGCATAAGAGGTTCCGCAGATGCAGCTATGGTGTCGTAGAAGCGGTCCTCGAGGGGGCCTGGCATTTTCGCAGGAGCGGAAGTCCTTTTGCAGAAGCGGGTCCGCAGAAGCAGAAAAGGTACCGCAGAAGCAGTAGAAGGGAAACCGCAGAAGCCGATGTCTGATCGCATAAGCGATGCCTGGGGAAGTTAATGAAAACCGCATAAGCGGTCAATCGGCCGCAGAAACGGTCCCGCATAAGCGGTAGCGGGACCGCGTAAGCGAAAATCGCTGAAGGATTTTAATGAATCAGTGTTCACGAATTTCAAAAATAAGAAAACATTTTGACTTCGGGAAGAGGCGATTTTGGGCGATTTGGAGAGGATTCGAAGGGGATTCCATCAGGTATGAATTTATAGACTCAGATTATGTTACTATGGTGTAAAACATGAATTAATCACTGAAAATCCAAGGATTCAAGGGGTAAAAATGGTGGTTAGGGTTTGAAATCTAAGAAAGTGTAAACTTTGGATTTGAGGGGTCAAACGAACTCCGATTTTTGTAAATTTGATATGTATAGACTCGTGGCGAGCCGAGGAATCCAGTGATGTGAATTTTGGAATTTTTTGAGAAGTGGGCCCGGGGCTCGAGTTTTGCCAACTTCGTGTTTTTGGGTGTTTTTCGAGTTCTTTCAATTGGGTTATGTTCCATTAGCCTATTATAATGTATTCGTTGTGGTTTTGACTAGATTCGATGTGCGAGGAGGTGGATTCGAGAGGAATAGGCATGGCGGACTAGTTTTGTGGCCGGCTTGAGGTGAGTAATAGATGTAAATGATGACCTGAGGGTTTGAAACCCGGTATATCACACTGTGACGCTATATTAAGGCGAGGCACGTACTCTACGGTGAGTGCGGGGTCGATTGTGATTGAGGACTGTGGCCTAGTCCGATCGAGTGATGTTGTACTATATCATTGGTTAGAAATTAGCTGGTAAACCTCCTACTTGGATGGTTATGTATATATAATTGGGCTGCATGCCGGTTATTTGGATCCCGTGGGGATTATTATCACTGTTTCCATGATGTATAACATGTTTCCATGATGTCAGTCCTGAGTTGAATATCGTCTCGAAATGGCTAGTAAAATTCTAAGGTTTTAAATACCTAATTATAATTTCTGATAATTGGAACAAAAAAAGGTAAGTTTGACTGTGCCCGTGTGTCTTGCATGCATATAGCTAGATTGATAGTGGATCGGGTTGTACGCCACAGTGGTGTGACATTGATATTGCGCTTGGGCTGTAGGAGCCCCTCCGGAGTCTGAACCCCCCACAGTGATCGTTGGGTACCCAATGGATCGGGCTACACGCCGTTGCGGTCATATGCATTGCATCGCATTCATACATCTATACCTGCCTGTGTTATCTGTCATTAATTATTGTTATTACACTGTTAAATGTGTAGGAGTATTGGTTATAGCTTTGCATTGTTGTATTTCGGAATTTCTTACTGTCAGTCATTATACATGCACTGAGTTGGAAGTACTCACTTTACTCCCTGCACTATGTGTGCAGATTCAGGTACCCCAGGAGTTTAGCTGAGCTTTTACTGATTTCAGAGTTTATTCGGAGTTGTCGAGGTAGCTGCTTAACGTCCGCAGGACCCGACTCCTCTCCTATCCCACTTTATTATCTTTTCGCAGCTTTTGAAACTATGTATTATTGGAGTCTTATTACATTGTATTGTTAGTGGCTCTAGACTCATGACCCCCAGGTCTTTGGGAGTGTATTCGGTGTTTTCTTAATATTCAGTTTGGTTTCTATCTATCAGTTAAAACTTTTTTTTGCGTTAATGCTGTTAATGGTATCCAAATAACGGGTTTTGAGCTTCATGCTCGGGTTGAGAGTGTAAATGGTCGGGCTTGCCTAGCAGTTGTGTTGGGCGCCATCATGACCGAGATCGGGGTCGTGACACTTGGTATCCAGAATATTTTGCTGGGATTAAATAATTTAATATTTAGTTTCCTGTATATTATACTGGAGTTTTATATTGTAAAACCACTATATCCTGTAATTACTACTGGAAGGGAATATTGCATATTTTTTATCCTATATTCATCTAATTTTTATTACCTCCTATAGTATATGATGGAATCGCTACTCATGAAGGAATATAATCCAGTATATTATAATGGAGAAGTGGAAAATAGTGGAAATTTGGTAATTAGAACAATTTATTGGAATTAAATAATTTAATATTTAGTTTCCTGTATATTATACTGGAGTTTTATATTGTAAAACCACTATATCCTGAAATTACTACTGGAATGGAATAATGCATATTTTTTATCCTATATTCATCTAATTTTTATTACCTCCTATAGTATATGCTGGAATCGCTACTCATGAAGGAATATAATCCAGAATATTATAATGGAGAACTGGAAAATAATTGAAATTTGGTAATTAGAACAATTTATTGGAATTAAATAATTTAATATTTAGTTTCTTGTATATTATAATGGAGTTTTATATTGTAAAACCACTATATCTTGTAATGAAATAATGCAGATTTTTTTATCCTATATTCATCCAATTTTTATTACCTCCTATAGTACATGCTGGAATTGGTACTCATGAAGGAATATAATCCAGAAAATAATAATGGAGAAGTGGAAAATAGTGAAAACTTGGTATCCAGAAAATTTGCTGGAACTAAATAATTAAATATTTTGTGTCATGTATAATTTATTGGAGTTATATATTGTACAACTACTATATCCTATAATTGTTGCTGAAAATGAATATTGCTCATTTTTTATCCTATATTCATCCAATTTTTATTACCTCCTATAGTATATGCTGGAATCGCTACTATTGAAGGTATATAATCCAGTATATTATAATGGAGAAGTGAAAAATAGTGGAAATTTTGTAATTAGAACAATTTACTGGAATTAAATAATTTAATATTTAGTTTCCTGTATATGTTACTGGAGTTTTATATTGTAAAACCACTATATCCTGTACTTATTACTGGAAATGAATATTGCTAATTTTTTTTATCCTATATTCAACTAATTTTTATTACCTCCTATAGTATATGCTAGAATCGCTACTCATGAAGGAATATAATCCAATATATTATAACGGAGAAGTGGAAAATAGTGGAAATTTGGTAATTAAAACAATTTACTGGAATTAAATAATTTAATATTTAGTTTCCTGTATATGTTACTGGAATTTTATATTATAAAACCACTATATCCTGTAATTACTTATGGAATGGAATAATGCCGATTTTTTACCAGTTACTTCTTTTGCTAACTACTTGTATTCTTACATTTAATTTCTCTGACAAAAAATAGGTAACAATCTTTTCAGCATTTATTGCTATTAAATAGTGGAAATTTTGTAATTAGAATAATTTACTAGAATTAAATAATTTAATATTTAGTTTCCTGCATATGTTACTGGAGTTTTATATTGTAAAACCACTATATCATGTAATTACTACGGAAAAGGAATAATGCAGATTTTTTTACCACTTACTTCTTTTGCCAACTACTTGTGTTCTTACATTCAATTTATCTAACAAAAAAATGTAACAATCTCTTCAGCATTTATTGCTATTAAATTGGTTAGGTGCATTATTTAGGTATATGCTGGAATCGGTACACATGAAGGAATATAATCCAGTATATTATAATGGAGAAGTGGAAAATATAATTAGAAAAATTTACTGTAATTAAATAATTTAATATTTAGTGATGTATAATTTACTTGAGTTTTATATTGTAAAATCACTATATCCTGTACTTATTACTGGAAATGAATATTGCTGATTTTTTTTATCCTATATTCAACTAATTTTTATTATCTCCTATAGTATATGCTAGAATCGCTACTTATGAAGGAATATAATCCAGTATATTATAATGGAGAAGTGGAAAATAGTGAAAATTTAGTAATTAGAATAATTTATTGGAATTAAATAATTTAATATTTAGTTTCCTGTATATGTTACTGGAATTTTATATTATAAAACCACTATATCCTGTAATTACTAATGGAATGGAATAATGCCGATTTTTTTACCACTTACTTCTTTTGCCAACTACTTGTGTTCTTACATTCAATTTCTCTGACAAAAAACAGGTAACAATCTTTTCAGCATTTATTGCTATTAAATAGTAAAAATTTGGTAATTAGAATAATTTGCTGCAATTAAATAATTTAATATTTAGTTTCCTATATAATATGCTGGAATGTTATATTGTAAAGCCATTATATCCTGTAATTACTACGGGAAAGGAATAATGCAGATTTTTTTTACCACTTACTTCTTTTGCCAACTACTTGTGTTCTTACATTCAATTTCTCTAACAAACAAAATGTAACAATCTTTTCAGCATTTATTGCTACTAAATTGGTTAGGTGCATTATTTGGGTATATTAACAATCGATTCACTTGAAAATTTCATAGTCATTCATATATTTCTATCATATTTCAAAGAAAAACAAGAAAGTGTTGGCTAAGTGTAACGACCCGACCGGTCGTTTTTAGAATTCATGCCTTGATCCCCTATTAACTATTTCCCCTAAGTTCATTCTGCTATTTTGGTTTGCCTGGATGTTCGGTTTTGAACTTCGAAGAGTTTTGGGGACACTTAGTCCCTAAATAAGAGCTTAAGTGTTGGAAAGTGGTCCGTAGTTAGAACAGTGTGAAGATGACCTCAAAATGGAAATTCGATGGTTCCGTTAGCTTCGTTAGGTGATTTCGGGGTTGGGAGCGTGTTCGGAATGTGTTTTGGAGGTCTGTAGCTAATTTAGGCTTGAAATGCCGAAGGTTGAATTTTTGAAGTCTCCGGTTTGATAGTGAGTTTTTGATCCGAGGGTCGGAATGGAATTTCGGAAATTGCAGTAGCTCCATCGTGTCATTTGGGATGTGTGTGTAAATTTTCAGATCATTCGGACGTGATTTGATTAGGTTTTTGATTGAAAGCATTTTTTTAAGATTTTGAAGTTCATAAGCTTGATTTTTGGTCAAATCCGTCGTTTCGATGTTGTGTTATGTGATTTGGGACTTCAAACGAGTTCGTATTAGGTTATATGACTTGTGTGTGCGATTGGTTGAGGTCCCGGGGGCCTCCTTGTGTGTGCGATTGGTTGAGGTCCCGGGGGCCTCGGGTGTATTTCGGATGCTCAACGGGTAAATTTTGAAGTTAGAAGAAAATTGCAACAGACCTTCTGGTATTTTCGCTTCTGCGGCTTGGGAACTGCAGAAGCGGCTTGATAACGCAGGAGCGAAAAGTGGGCGTTGGCTTGGGAACTGCAGAAGTGGTGTAAGTTCCGCAGAAGCGAACTCGCTTCTGCGATTAGTGGACCGCAGAAGCGGTTGATCGACTAATTGAGAGAAACCGCAGAAGCGGTTGGTTTTCCGTAAAAGTGGGACCGCAGAAGCGGTCCGTGGACCGCAAAAGCAAAAATCACTGGTATGAAATAGAATAATCTGAGGGTTTGTTTCAAAAGTTGGAAAATCAATTGGGAGCGCGGGAGAAGGCGATTTTGGGTGGATTTTGAAGAGAAGATTAATGGATAATGTTTCTTTAATCTCATTTAGTTGTTTTCTATCAATATCTAGTTAAATCCACCATTAAAATTCGATTCAAGGTCAAAATTGTGGAAAATTGGATGAAACTTCTTAGACTTAGTTATTGTGATTTGAATGGGCATTTGACCTCCGATTTGAGAGATTTTTATATGGTTGGACTCGTGAGAGTATGAGAGTTCTGAAAATGTTACAATTATTCTATTCCGAGACGTTGGATGGAGGGGCATTTTGGTCATTTTATCTATTTCGCGCCCTAGCTCTAAATTCTATAGTGGAATCAGTTGTTTGCAATATTATTTATAATGTGTGATTTAATTGACTAGATTTTGGTCATTTGGAGTCGAGAACTCGTGGCAAGAACGTGTTTGCTAGTTGATGTTAGCCAATTCGAGGTAAGTATCTTGCCTAACTTTGTGGGGGGGACTTCCCCTTAGGATTTGAGTCTTCTATGTTGATTGCATTCCTTGCACGCGAGGTGACGAGTGCGTGTTCAGATTTATTTGTGGTAAATTGATCCTTTAGGCTCTTAGATCTTTGTAATCACCGAATATGAAGTTGTACTTGAAGCCTATTACTTGTGTTAGACTAGGAAAGCATGTCTACCTGATATAATTGCCTAATAGCTAAGTTGCTTAATCGTACTACGTGAAGCATGCTAAGCTAGTTCTATCTGCTACTCCGTCTTTCATATTTATCCCTTGGTTTGTTTCTGGCTGTGATTGCACTTTTATTTTGGGACTACGGGACGGTATCCCGGGAGATCCCCTGCACATAAATAATTGGACTACAGGACGGTATCCCGGGAGATCCTTTGATACTAGTACGAGAGCTAGACTACGGGACGGTATCCTGGGAGGTCCATTGGACAGTTGAGGAGAGGGCTACAGGACAGTATCCTGGGAGACCCTCATTGGTATTTGAGATTGAGTGGTGTTTGCCCTGTGTTTCTATTTTATCCTGGTAGTTATTATTGCTTCGTTGATTTGCCTTATTACACTACTGCATTTATCATTCTTGTCAGATTTCCACCATGTTAAATTGTTATTATTGTGATGCACGAGGTTTCTGCCGTGCGGTTGTTGATATTGTGATGCACGAGGTTTCTGCCGTGCAGTTGTTGATATTGTGATGCACGAGGTTTCTGCCGTGCAGTTGTTGATATTGTGATGCACGAGGTTTCTGCCGTGCGGATTGTTGTTGAAAGTTTGCACGAGGTCTTTGCCGTGCTATTGTTGTTATTGATGTTTTGCACATGCGGCGTAATAAGGCGGGATATGTTATATGCTTATATGTGGGTTGCACATGTGGCGGAATAAGGTGGGACATTGTTATGCACGTGTGGCGAAATAAGGTGCATATTATCTTATTTATTGCACATGTGGCGAAATAAGGTGGGCTATGTCAGGGATTGATTGTATAAAGTTGTGACGGCCTGTTGAGGCACTCCTGTTTGTTTGTATTGTGATTGTGGATTGTTTATCTGTATGAACATTACCGCTCGGGAGTTGTGAGGGGACATCGTACGTGTGGTCCGTCCTCCTTTTCATGTTTGTTGGTTGGTAGAATTTTGTTAGAAACATTTGCACAAGCATACACGTAGCTGGGCACTCCTATTAGAGGTGAATTCCTCCTGATTTTTTTCTAAGGGTGGAGGTACGCCTCGCCTATCTATTATATCTGGGAGAGTGGCCCTAGTTAGCCAGTTAGTTGTCGGTATGACCATGAGATTGATGGGGCACAGGATGCCAATTGTTAGATTTCAGATGCTGGGTCTTCGCGAATTGTGGTTAGTCCGAGACTTGGTGAAATTGTGGAAAGAATGGGATAAGACATTCTGTGAACATCATTGTATGATATGAATTATTTACTTATTTCTTTTCTTTGCTGTGTTGTGACCTTAGGATTTAGGTTGTGATTTTGCCATCGTTTTGTATCATCGTTTATTATATTCTTGTTGTTAATTGTTATATTTACCCCTTATTGTGAATTGTAGCATTTTTGGTCGTTCACGCATTCTTTACATATTCATATGTCATTACCATTGTTCCTATGATTATACTGTTTATCAACCGGTAGGTGCCTTGACTGTTCCTCGTCACTAATCCATCGAGGTTAGTCTTGGTACTTACTGGGCACCGACGTGGTGTGCTCATACTACTCTTCTGCATATTTTTGTTGTGCAGATACAGGTACTCATATTCAGTTCTGTCAGCCTTGGAAGGAGGCGTATTGGTAGAGACTTCAATGTATATCTGCTACGCCCGCAGACCGAGGAGTCCCTTTCCAACTTTTCTGTAATAAGTATAGTTCTTCCAGTATTTTCTCCTTTGTATAGATATTCTTGAGTCAGAGCCTCTTATGTATTCCTTAGCTTGTGATTTGTGAGTTTCCGGGTTTTGGGAAGTTTTGTTAGCTTTGAGAATTGTTGTGGTATGTGCCGAACGGCACCTTAAACCCTGTTTATTTTATCAGTTTAGTTTTATTTATTTTCTACCGCATTGTTAGGCTTACCTATTCATAGGAACTAGGTGCCATCACGACATGTTCATGGAGGGTGAACTGGGGTCGTGACAAGTTGGTATCAGAGCTCTAGGTTCATAGGAGTCACAGATCACAAGCCGATTTATTAGAGTCTCATGGATTTGTACGGAGACGTCTGTACTTATCTGCGAGGGGCTATGTAACCGTTAGGAAAAAAATTCAACCTTCGACATTTCAAGACTAAATTAGGTACGGACCTTCAAAACACATTCCGAACACGCTCCCAACCCCGAAATCACTAACGGAGCTAACGGAACCATCGAATTTCCATTCCAAGGTCGTCTTCACACTGTTCTGACTACGGACCACTTTCCAACACTTAAGCTCTCATTTAGGGACTAAGTGTCCCCAAAACTCTTCGAAGTTCAAAACCGAACATCCCGGCAAACCAAAATAGCAGAATGAACTTAGGGGAAACAGTTAATAGGGGATCGGGGCATGAATTCTAAAAACGACTGGTCGGGTCGTTACATCCTCCCACACTTAAACATTTGTTCGTCCTCGAACGAGTATAGAGAACACACCTGAAACCCTCAAGTCACTGAGTGCACACTTCCCACATACACCCACGGGTGATCCCACGTCACCCCAATCCACATAAGCATGACGACACCATCTCAACGATAGGAACTCCTTCCAAACCTCCACAACACTGGTGATGATACAATAACCACAAAAACCACATGACAGAACACCCGATTAACCAAATCTCAACCAACACCAATGGGTACACACCCCACAAGCTAAACTCAAGAAGCATAGAATGGAAATGACTGAATATGGGAAAGGAAACACACAAGAGAACCAACAACAAATCAACTAGCACACATTCTTCTAAAACACAAATCGACAAAAACATCTAACAAGAAAGAATGAAAGCATATAAAAGACTCACAAGGATCTTATACCGATATAACTATCACCGCAGTACACAGCCCGGTCTCAACATATCAATCACCTGAAATCACGAGGGTCCCGCCCTCAACACTAGATCACAAGTAGGGCTCACATCAACCCATCTAGAGAGTCTCACTAGATCAATTCCGTCTATAATTTACAACACAGACCAGCTCCCACATCGGTGGAGCATAGAAATCACAGCTCGTAACCAAGAATGCTCAGAAGTCACATCAAGCCTACCAAAACAGACAACAGGAAAATACTACTAGCCTCGTAACTCTTGACAACGGCTAAAAAATCAGACGATAGACATCGCTATCACTCATAAAACCTCCCAATAGGGTAATCACATAGACGGAGTGCAAATCATGTAGCGCTCCCATAAATGGAGCAACAAACAAAGAAATCCGCCATGATAAGTAGAACTGTGATGGGCTACAGATAGTTCCCCTCAACAATAAACCAAATCCGTACCTGAATGTCATTCAACTGGCGCACCGGCCTCAAGCCTACCATATGGAATACATCAACAAGCCGGGCCTCCCCCTCTTGGGTGCCCTCTACCTGCCTGAATACCTCGCTAGGACACACCGGTCCGAAGTCTGGGACAATCTCTCACCATGTGGCTATTATCTCCACACTCAAAACACCTTCTCTGCTGACGAGGCGGTGGGAACTGTGCGGTACGGGTACTCCGAGACCCATGATCACCTGAGTTACCATGCTGAGTCTGAATCGCGAACTGAACTGGCTGACCCGCAAAACCTCTACCATGATGCACCCTGCCTCCAAAATAAGGACCTGTATATCTCCTCGGTCTACGAGCACTCCTCGCCTCCTCAAATTCTCCCTCTTGATCTCGTCTGCTCTCTCTCTC
>MU768663.1:7352-34292 GCA_026770625.1 Nicotiana glauca
AATCACAGCCTGTTTTAGACACTAAGTGATGGAGAGTCAGAAAACAGTTTAGTTTAATGTTTAAAAGCTGGAAATACACATGTAAATGGTAGTGGAACCTACTGTACAGCAGGACACTGACTGTTTTATAAAATCCAAGAAAACTTAATAGGTAAGACCCATACTTAGACAATCCTAAGTGGAAAGAACAGAGGAATAATATGGGGCTGGTCAGTTAAAACATTTGGAAAATAGGCTGAAGGGGTTGGTTGGCTATATAAGAATAGATGATGGGCATTAGGAAAAGGGGAGTGGACAGATTTTTTGAGAGGAAAAAGGCTGAAATACATTTCGAAAAGAACATATAGACCTCTCGATATACATCCTGAAAACAGAATACAGACTGGGGATTCATTCATAGATAGAGAGAGCTTAAGAGGAGGAAAAAATTACTCCATTGGCTTTGGGTTTTCACTCGGTGTTCTTTTCCATTTCATAGGTTGGTTTAAACCTCTATAAGCTTTCTTTTTCTTTGAAAGACCAGAACAGTAGTTGTTTCGGGCTAGCCATCTTGCTTTCTATAGCACTGTTACATTGTCTCAAAGATCAGAAATAGTTCGAGCCTTCCTTTGTTTCCACTTCACACTTGAGGTTTCTTTAGGATAACTGAAGGTTCTGTTGGTTCGTTTGGTTTGGTCTTTGCTATTTAGACTTTCTGGAAACTGTTGTTGGTCTATTCTCAAGTTCTTTGTGGATTGATTTCTTTCCTGAGACTTCAAGTTGTTCCCTGGGTTGTATACTACTATTTCATAGGAGTTTTAGTTTGTTTACTGGTTGCTGTTGGGTAAATTGCTGAGTGTTGCTGGGTTATTGGTTGCTGTTTACTGGGTTGTTGCTGGGTTTTCTGTTGCTGTCTACTGGTTTTGTTGATAACTGCTGATTGGTTGCTGGGGTACTACAATTATTTGCTGTGTTGTGTGGCTGTTCGTGTTACTGCTGCTGCTGATACTCCTTCTTTTTATTTCCAAATATCAGGTACACAATTGGTACTCCTTGTAAAGATGAGAATTGAAGCATGAAATACAAATGAAGAGCTGAAACTCTAGGATTTATTTTAAGTCATATTCCGAATTAAGTTGTATATATACAGTAGTTAATTTCACATGCTAGAATCATGTAGTCTCTTTAATATGCACAACTGAGTACTGAGATGCCGTAGTTTAGTGTGTACCTTGTTCCTACGTATGCTAATTAGAAAAGAACTAATGATATAATAGTCATGTCTTGCTATCTCCAGTTTGGTTCATTTTTAGCCTATTTGAAATGCACATCAAATCTTTAAGTTAAATCGCTTAGTAGTTTGAATTACTTTCAGTCAACAACTCGCGTATATAAATTTGCATGAACAGATTCCCTTAGATATCACTTTCATTTTGCTTCTTAAAATGTCAAACAAGTAGTAGGCCCAACACCGGAATAGGCATGGCCCAGGTCCAGCTCGATGCCATGGATGCTGGGTCTGGGCCCAAAAATCGTTAAACGGACTGCCCTGTTGTATCATTTTCGGATTTAACAAGTTATGTTCAAACGCCCACTTAGAATAAGTCTGAAGCATGTAAATTAATTAGGACCTTTATCTTCTTTCATTACAGACACGAACTTAATAGAAAAACATAGTCATGTTTAGGACATCCTTTAAAACAAATGAGATGAGTCTCGCCAAACAAAAAATGAATAAATCGCGGGGCCCTCAAATAATTGGTTATATAAGATACTTAGATTTCTGGATGGGCCGTTTAGCAAAATTTCACGGCCTTACCCAAAATAACGATACACTAGTCGCTTTAGGCGCGCCTTTAATAAATTACTTTCTTAAACTCGGGTGCACATTTATGTGACCAAAATCCATATCTCAACGAAGTCGAAATGTGTTAAAAGCCACAGGCGTACAGGTACGGTGTGGTCCGAGATACGTTTTCACAACGTTGCAATTCTTTGTTAAAATAATAATAATAATAATAATAATAATAATAATAATAATAAAAGCGAATAAAGGTTGAAATTTGCACATAAGTTAAAGCATGTTATAGATCAAATGAATAAACCAAATATGATAATTGAGTGACCGTGCTAGAACCACGGAACTCGGGAATGCCTAACACCTTCTCCCGGGTTAACAGAATTCCTTATCCGGATTTCTGGTTCGTAGACTGTAATATAGAGTCAAACTTTTCCTCGACTCGGGATTGAAACCGGTGACTTGGGACACCATAAATCTCTCAAGTGGCGACTCTGAATCTTAGTAATAAATCCCGTTTCGATTGTCCTTTAATTGGAAAAGTTCCCTTCTACCACGCCCTTCGTGGGACGCGGTAGTGCCGAAAGGAGGTGTGACAATTAGATTAGTGGGTTTTAATCATAATAGAGTATAGAATCATTACCCAGTGATTGCCTTTGAAAAACCTTCGAAATTGCTCCCAAACTTGTGTTTTGATAAAAATGGCAAAACCTCGTTTTTGAAATGTTAAATACTGTTCAGGTCTCTAAAGCATCGCGAACGCAGAATAGGTCTCGCGTTTGCGTAGAAGAAATACGAGTTGGCCCAAAAGATGCCCGTTGCAATCGCGGAGGGAGGAGTGCAAACGCGAAGGCCTGGGGGTCTCGATCTATGCGAACGCGACACAGGGGAACTCAAACGCGAAAGGGAAAATGTTCGTGCTCCGCAAACGCGGGAGGGTTGGTCGCGAACGCGAAGAGGAATTGGCCCCTCCTCCAGGATAACACTACACAAACACGGGAGAAGGGCCGCGAACATGATGAAGGGGAAGGCTACAGCTACGTGAACGCGGAAGGGCAGCCGCGAATGCGAAGAAGAAATCCGGACCTGCAACTGCTGAGAGTTTTCTGCAACATTCTCAAACTCCAAATCGCTCCGTTGAGCATCTGAAACACACCCGAGGCCCTCGGGACCTCAACCAAACCTACGGACATAACCCATATCATAATTCAAACTTGTACCAATCCTTAAACCACCTAAAACAACGCCGTAAACTCAAATTAATCAATGATTTGAACCTAAGAACTTCAAATTTCAACCAAACTCGCTTTCGATAAAAAACCTAACCAAAACACGTCCGATTGACCTGAAATTTTGCACACACGTCCCAAATGACATGACGGTGCTACGAAAACTTCCGGAATCTCATTCCCACCCTCGGATAAAAAATTCACTATCGGACCGGAAACTTCAAAAATTTAAACTTCGGCATTTCTAGCCTAAATGAGCTACGGACCTCCAAAATACATTCAGGACACGCTCCCAACCCTGAAATCACCTAATGGAGCTAACGGAATCATGAGATTTCCATTCAGAGTCCGTCTTCACACTGTTCCAATTCTGGACCACTTTTCAATACTTAAGCTCTCATTTAGGGACTAAGTGTCCTAAAGCACTCCGAATCCTAACACCACACGTCCCGATAAACTAAACTAGCATAAATGAACTTAGGAGAAGCAGTTAATAGGGGATCATGGCGTAAATTCTAAAAACGGCCGGTCGAGTCGTTGCAAATTATCTTCGGTTAAACAAGTAAAAGTCAATTAGGCAACAAGAATGAACCAAAACGGGCAAATAAATTCCAAGTAAGACATGTAGATATGGAACTAATAACAGGGAACTCAACCGTATCAATAACAACTTCATACTCGGTAGTATCGAAGATCCTAATTGGGGACAATTTACCACAAATAAATCCGAGCATGCACTCGTCACCTCGCGTACACAGAATACAATCAACAGAAAAGACTCAAATCCTAAGGGGAAGTCCCCCACACAAGGTTAGGCAAGATACTTACCTCAATCCGACCAAATCAATACTCAGTTTAGCTTTTCCTTTTTCCTGTTCATCAATGCTTGGCTCAATCTAGCAAAAAATGACTTGAATACATATAACAATGCAAGAGAAAATAATTTTAATTAACAAAGCTATGATTCTTATACAATTTACGAAAATTCAGCAAAAGTCAACTCCCCGGGTCCGCACCTCGAAACCCGATAAAATTTACAAAAATCGAATACCCATTTCGATATCCACCCATACAAAAATTATCTAATTCTGATACCATTCGGTTCTTCAAATCATCCTTTTACATTTTTTTAAGATTTCATAATTCTTCCCAAAATCCATCCCAAATCATGAAACAAATGATGAATTAAATGATATATTCAAGTATTCTAGCCAAATCTGAGTTAGAATCACTTACCCAGATGAATTTCTTGAAAACCCTTCGAAAAATCGCCAAAATCCGAGCTCTCTAGACCAAAATATGATATAAAACCCTAAACCTCGTATTTATAGTTCACCTCCCGGATTCCACTAATGCTGGCCGCACAAAATTGACTGCCCCCGCGGTGGATTTTGACTGCAGTGACAGGCCTTAGAATTTTGGACATAACCTTTGGTACAGATGTCCAAATGCCTATTGTAATATGTTTCTGAAAACTAGATTCAAAGATCTACAACTTTTG
The DNA here is from genome assembly GCA_026770625.1 of Nicotiana glauca. NCBI lineage: Eukaryota > Viridiplantae > Streptophyta > Magnoliopsida > Solanales > Solanaceae > Nicotiana > Nicotiana glauca. The sequence goes on from MU768663.1 coordinate 11,860, forward strand.
ATTTTGAATAATTCCCAAATTCTTTGTGAATCAAAAGATATCAGCTTCCGAAGTTGGATCGACGACCTTCAAATCTTCATGAACGCGGCCGCGGTCACTTTTACGCGCCCAGCACTAGGCCAGCGCGCCCAGTGCTACAAATTCTGCCCCCATCCATTTTCTAAGTTCCGGAATGTCCGTACTCGCTGAAAACTCACCCGAGGGCCTCGGACCCCAACTCAAACATACAAACACCTTCCATAACATCATTAACACCTAGTCGAGCTTTCTAATAACTCCAAACAACATCAAAACACCAAATCAACTTTGGATTCAAGCTTAAGAACTTAGAAATTTCAAATTCCACGAAAAGCGCCAAAACCTATCAAATCAAGTCTGATTGACCTCAAATTTTGCACACAAGTCATAAATGACACAGTGAAGCTATTCAAACTCTCAGAATCGCATTCTGACTCCGATATTCCAAAAGTCAACTGTGGGTCAAACTTCTTCATTTTCCAACTTCAACTTTCGCCGAAATGCCTCCATTCACTCTATGGACTTCCAAATCTGAATCCGGACGCGCGCCTAAGTCCAAAATCACCATTCGAAGCTATTAAGAACATCCATGACCCATTCTGGGGTCCTTTACCCAAAAGTCTGATTTCGGTCAACTTTTCACCGTTCAAACTTCCAAACAAGGTTCCTTCTTCCAATTTGACTCTAAACCATCCAAAAGCTAAATTCCACCATGCACGCAAGTCGATACTCATATTCTGAAGTTGTTCCAGACATTATGCCGCTAAACGGAGCTTAATTTCCCAAAACGACCGGTCGGGTCATTACACCCTCCCCCTCTTAAAACCAACGTTCGTCCTCGAACGTGCCAAGATTCGCCTCGAAGTCCTCAAGTCACTGAGTGCGCACTTCCAACATACACCCGCGGGTGATCCCACGTCACCCCAATCCACTTAAGCATGACGACACCATCCCAACTGAAATTTAGCCCTTCTAGTAATACCAATAAGCCTTCAAGCTAGAATTTTCACCTTTCATCCGTTTCCAAAAGACCCGATTCTAAATCCATATCCGGTATCAGTCTCAACCAGCTGCTTCAATCCATGACAACACACACAGAGTAGAGCCACACAACATGACACACTACACATAGGCCCATAATAACATTTCTGATAGCAATACTTGCCTGAGATCAAATCCGTACCAGACATAAACCTCATATTCAATAGGAACTCCTTTCAAACCTCCACAACATTGGCGATGATACAACAACCACAAAAACCATATAACAAAACACCCGAACAACCAAATCTTAGCTAGCACCAACGGGTACACACCTCACAAACTAAAACTCAAGAAGCATAGAATGAAAATGAATGAATATAGGAAAGGAAAACACATAAGGGAACTAACAAACAAATCAAACTAGCACAAATTTTTCTAAAACAAAAATCTACAAAGACATCTAACAAGAAAGAATGAAAGCATATAAAAGACTCACGAGGATATTACTGATATAAATCTTACCGCAACACACAACCCGGTCTCAACATATCAAATCACCTGAAATCACGAGGATCATGCCATCACTCACTGAATCATAAGTAGGGTGCATATCGACCCATCTAGAGACTCTCACTAGATCCATTTTGTCTACAATTTACAACACAAACTAGCACCCACACCGGTGGAGCATAGAAATCATTGCTCGTAACCAAGAATACTCAGAGATCACATCAATCCTACCGACACAGACAACATGAATTTACTACTAGCCTCATAACTCTTGGCAACAACTAGAAACAGACGATAGACACGGCAATCACTCACAGAACCTCCTAACAGAATAATCACATAATAGAGTAGAAATCACGAAACGCTCCCATAAATGGAACAATAAACAAGGAGACTCGCCCCGTAAGCAGAACTGTGATGAACTACTGATAGTGCCCCTCTATAACAAACTGAATTAGTACCTGAATGACATTAGATGGTACACCAGCCTCAAGCCTACTATACGAAAAATATCAACGAGTCGGGCCTCCCCCTCTTGGGCACCCTCTACCTGCCTGAATACCTCACTGTGACACATCGGTCCGAAGTCTGGGACAATCTCTCACTATGTGGCTAGTATCTTCACACTCAAAGCACCCTCTCTGCTGACGAGGCAGTGGGAACTGTGCGGTATGGGTACTTTGAGACCCATGAACACCTGAGTCATCATGCAAGTCCTGAAGTGTGAACTGAACTGGCTAACCCGCAAAACTTCTACCATGACGCACCCTGCCTCCAAAATAAGGACCAATATATCTCACTGGTGTGCGAGGCCTCCTCGCTTCCTCAAGCTCTCTCTCTTAATCTCATCTGCTCCCTCTCTCATGACCCTACCTTCCCTCTCTCACTCTCGCATCCATACGCTCTATCCTCCTAGCAATGCTCACCACCTGCTAATACGGGATATCCATCTCCAAATCACGGCCATACTAGACCTGATACTAGTAATAAGCCCCTCAATAAACCGTCGAACCTTCTCACAAATAGTAGATACCAAGGTTGAGGCATGTCTAGCCAAACTGGTATAACATACAGCATACCCTGAGACGGTCATAGCACCCTGTCGCAAATGCTCAAACTCCGCACGCCATGCATCTCTGAGGCTCTGAGGAACAAACTCTTGCAGAAACATATCTAAAAACTGGGTCCAAGTCAGTGAAGCTACCTCTTCTAGGCTGTCTAACTGCCCACCAGCAATAGGCGACTCCTCAAAATTGGAAAGTAGTGAAATAACCCCGCTCGATCCAGAGATGCCCATAGCATAGAGAATGCGGTAACACTCATCAAGGAACTCCAAGGTATCGTCTGATGCTAATCCACTGAATACCGGAGGATCATACTTCTTGAACCTCTCTAGTCTCATATGCTCCTGCTCAGAAGTTGCAGCCATGCCCCCGGGCTGAACTGGTGCTGCAGGCAGCGCAGGAATATTCTAGAGAACCTGCCCAACATGCGCTCGCTGCTCAGGGGTGCGGGCAGCGGGAGTCTGTGCTCCTCCCCCCGCCTGGGATGTGGCTGCAGTAAGGGGAAGCAATCCCGCCTGAGCCAAAGTGGTGTACATACTCATGAACTATGCCAAAGTCTTCTGAAGGGCTGGAGTAGTAGTGGCAGTGGGCGTGTCAGGTGCCTGGACTCCGGCTTGATGTGCTGGTGGTACCTCAACAGCCACTCGCACGCAGGTGTTCTCGCTGCACCTCAAGCGCGTCCTCGAATTCTACCCGGCCTCAACCTCCGACGGCTGCAGCAGGGGGCGCGGGTGTCTTATCACCTAGGGTAGTACGTATCCTCACCATCGGTGAGAGAGTGGAAGGCATAGGTTTAGGATTGTGAATGTCAAAATCTCGCATGACAGGGAAATCAAATGAAGTGGAATTTTCCTAACGGTTACATAGCCTCTCGCAGTTAAGTACAGACGTCTCTATACCGATCCACGAGACTCTAATAAACCAGCTTGTGATTTGTGACTCCTATGAACCTAGAGCTCTGATACCAACTTGTCACGACCCCAGTTCGCCCTCCGTGAACATGTCGTGACGGCACCTAGTCGCTACGACTAGGTAAGCCTAACAATGCAGAAATAAACCAATTGCGTAAGAAAATATTAAAACTGAACTAGTAAAATAAATCAGTGTTTAAGGTGCCGCTTGGAACATAAAATAACAACTCTCAAAACTAACAAAAAAATTTCCAAAACCCGGAATCTCACAAATCACAAGCTAAGGGATACATAGAGGCTCTGACTCAAGAATATCTATACAAAAAAAAAGGAAAAACACTGAAGGGACTATATTTATTACAGAAATCTGGAAAGGGACTCCTCGGTCTGCGGACGTAGCAGATATACCTCAAAGTCTCTACTGATAAGCTTCCTTACAAGGATAATATAACTGAATGGGAGTACCTGTATCTGCACAACAAAAAGTGTGCAGAAGAGTAGCATGAGCACACTACATCGGTGCCCAATAAGTATCAAGACTAACCTCGGTGCAGTAGTGACGAGGAACATTCAAGACACCTATCGGTCAATAAACAGTATAATCACATAAATAATGGGAACGATGTATAATTATGTAAATACTACATGAATGAATAAAAAGTGCTACAATTCACAATAAGGGAAAAAGTCAACAAGTAACAACAAGAATATAATAAATGATGATACAAATAACGGCAGAATCACAATCCAAATCGTAAAGTCACCACACAGCAAGGGGAAAACAAGTCAACAACTCATACACAGGTTTAATGATATCCACCTAAGTTGTTATCCAACTCTTTCCACAATTTTACCAAAACCTCGGACAAACCACAACTCACGAAGTCCCAGCGTCCGAAGTCTAACACTTAACATCCTGTCCCCATCAATCTCATTGTCATACTGACAACTAACTGGTTAACTAGGCCACTCTCACATATATAACGGGTAAATGAGGGTGTACCTCCACCCTTAGCCAATTCGGAAGGAATTCACCTCTAATGGGGTGTCCAACTACGTGTATGCTTGTGCACGTGTGATTAACAAGGATCCTACCAACTAGTAGGTATACGAAATGAAACGGCCAGCCCCCTAAATGTTTACACAACCACAGCGAATTAAGACAGAATATACATGTCAACAATAACTGAACGAAATACAGAATAAACACAGAAAAGGTGCAGCTTAATACCAAAATGCCATGAGGAACTCCCAGGATACCGTCCTGTAGTCCTCTCTCAACTGTCCAGTGTATCTCCCGGGATACCATCCCATAATCCATCATATATATATATATATATATATATATATATATATATATATATATTTATATATCCTAAGGATCTCCCGAGATACCATCCCGTAGTCCAACAATCAACGTGTAGGGGGATCTATCGGGAATCTAACCAGCAGTCCCAAAGTAAATGTGCAATGGGGATCTATCAGGAATCTAACGCGCAATCCCAAAGTAAATGTGCAGGGGGGTCTATCGGGAATCGAACCCGCAGTCCCAAAGTAAACAAACAAGGGGGGAGCTACCGGAATCCCACATCCATAGTCTCAATGTAAATACACACCAACAGCAAGAGAACAACAACATCTCGGCAAGGGAGTCAACAACAGATACAATAACGTGCCAGCAAGGGAATCAACAATAAAAAATAAGGGTCATGAAAAACCAAGAAGCACGATAACCTCAACAAATAACCAGACATAATAAGTGCGTGATAGCTACACCGGTAACCCCAAGTATTGAACATGTAATATATTTGCACGAAGTCACAGATGAACTTACAATCAATGGGTGTCCAAATAATAATGAAGTTAACATGAATCAAATAATTAAAATTAAGAAAATATTAACTAAACATAATATATCTAACGTCTCTTTCAATTAAGGCCAATGAATTACGTGAGAAGTAAAAATAATTATTTCCAATTAAAGACGAGCAGTTAGGGCGGATAGTATGACTATAGAAGGGTAATTGTCTTCAGTTAAACAAGTAAAAGTCAATTAGGCAACAAGAATGAACCAAAAAGCAAAAATAAATTCCAAGTAAGACATGTAGAGGTGGAACTAATAAAAGGGAACTCAATCGTATCAATAACAACTTCATACTCGGTGACTACAAGGATCTAAGAGCCTAAAGGGTACAATTTACCACAAATAAATCCGAGCACGCACTCGTCTCCTCGCGTACACAGAATACAATCAACAGAGAAGACTCAAATCCTAAGGGGAAGTCCCCACATAAGGTTAGGCAAGAAACTTACCTCAATCCGGCCAATTCAATGCTCAATTTAGCTTTTCCTTTTTCCAGTTCATCAATGCTTGGCTTAATCTAGCCAAAAATGATTTGAATACATCTAAGAATGCAAGAGAAAATAATTGCAATTAACAAAGCTATGATTCTTATACAATTTACTAAAAGTCAAAAAAAGTCAACTCCCCGGGCCCGCACCTTGGAACCCGACAAAATTTACAAAAATGGAATACTCATTTCGATACGAGTACACCCATATAAAAATTATCCAATTCCAATGCCATTCGGTTCTTCAAATCATCCTTTTACATTTTTGAAAGATTTCATAATTCTTCCCAATTCCTTCCCAAATCACGAATCAAATGATGAATTAAATGATATATTCATGTATTCTAGCCAAATCTGAGTTAGAATCACTTACCCCAATAAATTTCTTGAAAAAACCTTCGAAAAGTCATCAAAAATCGCCAAAAACCGAACTCTCTAGGCCAAAATATAAAATAAAACCCTAAACCTCGTATTTATAGTTCACCTTCCGGATTCCACCAATGCTGGCCGCACAAAATTGACTGCCCACGCGGTGGATTTTGACTGCAGTGACAGGCCTTAACAGTTTGGACATAACTTTTTCTACACATGTCCAAATACTTATTATAATATATTTCCGAAAACTAGATTCAAATATCTACAACCTTTGTTTTTGAATCATCCCCAAATTCTTTGTACATCAAAAGATATGAGCTTCCGCCGCTGGACTGACGACCTACAGATCTTCATGACCGCGGCCGCGGTCACTTTTACGCGCCCAACACTAGGCCAGTTCGCCCAGCGCTAAATCTACCGCGCCCAGCGCTGCAAATTCTGCCCCCATCCATTTTCTAAGTTCCGGAATGTCCGTAGTCGCTCAAAACTCACCCGAAACACACCCGAGGCCCTCGGACCCGAACTCAAACATACAAAAACCTCCCATAACATCATTGAAACCTAGTCGGGCTTTCTAATCACTCCAAACAACATCAAAACACCAAATCAACTTCGGATTCAAGCTTAAGAACTTAGAAATTTCAAATTCCACGAACATCGCTAAAACCTATCAAATCCAGTTCGATTGGCCTTAAATTTTTCACACAAGTCATAAATGACATAGTGAAGCTATTGCAACTCTCGAAATCACATTCCGACCCCAATATTCCAAAAGTCAAATGTGGGTCAAACTTCTTCATTTTCCAACTTCAACTTTCGCCGAATTGCCTCAATTCACTCTACGGACTTCCAAATATGAATCCGGACATGCGCCTAAGTCCAAAATGACCATTCGAAGCTGTTGAGAACGTCCACGACCCATTCCGGGGTTGTTTACCCAAAAGTCCGATTCCGGTCAGCTTTTCACCGTTCAAACTTCCAAACAAGGTTCCTTCTTCCAATTTGACTCTAAACCAAGGGCGGATCCATCCTTATGGGTGGGGTATGGCACCCGTTCGGTTGGTAAAATTATCATATATTTATGTATAAAAAAATTTAAATTAGGTTAAATATATGATCCTGCCACCCCCACCCGCAAACTAGACAAAGGTGTCATGGCTGATAGACCTTTTTGAAAGTTTTTCTCGAGTCAAGTTGGAATTTATCTTGAACCTTTTCTGACCTTCCTTTTTCGTTGTGCTTTTTATTTCCTTTTTTTTTGGTAATTAATCACTTTATATTAATCACTTGCTAAACTGTACAGCCATAGCATCACTACACAGCTAGCTATCTCATTACAAAATCTCATATGCTATCTCATATCTCTTCTATACATTCATAAGAACATATAACTATGAACTATATTTTGAATACTAGCAGTAGCTCTAACAGTACATGTATACGCTATCTCACGTGCAATACTATTCCAGTCTCGTGCCCTTTTTTAAAAAATTCTCAAATTTCTCTCAATCCAAATAGCATGCACTATTTCTGCATATACCAGCCTGAAAATTCTTGCTTTTGTGGTATTGCCTTTAGCATGCTGTAAACTCCAATCCATATGTTGTTCCCAGGTCTGCTTCCTTGTGTAATTATGCTGCACCCATTGTATAATCTTCATCCATATATGTCTGGCAAAGTCACACGTGACAAACAGATGATCTCTATTCTCCTCATGGTTATGGCATAAAAAATATTGAGTGTCCACTGTAATTCCCCATTTGATCTGCCTATCAGTGGTTGGGAGTCTTCCATGTAATAGCATCCACATAGTGAATTGTGCTTTTGGCCTCGCACTGTTCTGAAATATTAGGCTCTTCCATATCACTCGAGGTTGTTGTCCCAGCAACTGAAAGTGTATGTGTCGATTAGTCATAGTGCCCTGTTTGTTCCTCTGCCCCAGACTGTAATCAGCTCTAGCATTGAATATTTGTCTGAGCATCCAACAAGCTTTCTTAGGAGCCAACATTTGTATGAATTGTTTCCCTTTGATGTAATAGGAATGGATCCACTTGATCCACAATCTATCTTGTTTTTCTTCCACATCCCAGCAGATTTTTGCAATAGCTGCTCTATTCTATATATGTATATTCACCAGATTCAGACCAACACAAGATTTAGGAGAGCACATTTTTTCCCTGGATATCAATGCTTTCTTAGTTATGGTATTGGTTGCTGACCATACATAACTTCGACAATAGGCATCAATAGTTTTAAGTACCTTGACTGGTAATTGTAGATTCTGAGCCCAATATGTTTGCACTCCAAAAATGACACTTTGTACTAGTTGTACTCTTCCTGCATATGACAGTTTCTTAGGTGTCCATGAGGAGATCCTTGTTACTATTTTCTGAATGAGAGGCTGCCATTGTATCATTGATATCTTTTTTGTTGACAAGGGAATGCCTAAATATTTGAAAGGCATTTCCCCTTGCCCATATCCCAGGTGTAGTGAAATTCTATCTCTTTCCTCTCTTTGCACCCCTCCAAAATACACTGAGCTCTTCCCCAGTTTTGCTTGCAGACCTGAAGATTGAGCAAAATGTTGAAAGCACTTGTGCATAGCTTTTACTGATGATAAGTCCCCTCTTGCAAATAGTAGTAGGTCATCAGTAAAACTTAGATGTGTAATACCAAGTTTGGCACATTTTGGATGATATATGAACTCTTTATCCTCCTTCAAATCATTGAGACTCCTACTTAGATATTCCATGGAAATGGCAAATAGGAAAGGTGATATGGGGTCCCCTTGCCTAAGCCCTTTTTTTTGCATCAAAGGGGATAGTACTCCATTGATCAAGACAGTATAATTGACAGTTTTGACACACTCCATGATCCACTTGATGAATTGATCAGGGAATCCCAAACTCTCCATTACCTGCTCCAAGTAGATCCACTCCACTGAGTCATAGGCTTTCTGTAAGTCTATCTTAATCATGCATCTATCTGAAATGTGTTTCCTTGTGTAAGCTTTAACCAATTCATGAGCCATGACAATATTATCTGCAATTCTCCTCCCTGGTATAAATCCAGCCTGATTTTTACTAATGACACTAGCAATCACCTTCTTCATTCTTGCTGCTAGTATTTTGGAGATCATCTTATAGAGAATAATGCAGCAAGCAATAGGTCTGAAGTCCTTCATTGTGACTGGCTTGTCCACCTTGGGGATTAGTGTGATGGTAGTGCAGTTGAGTGTCTTATACAGTCTCCCAGTACTAAAGAAATCTTTAACAACTTCACAGATCTCCACTCTGATAACAGGCCATGTCTTCTTGAAAAAGCAAGCATTATACCCATCTACTCATGGAGCTTTGTCCTCTCCTATATGCTTCAGCCCTTCAAGTATTTCTTGGTCAGATATATCTACAACTAGTTGCCTTCTTTGCTGCTGGGATAACACATGCCCTTTCTTCATGATCTCCCTGTTTATTGAGGGTAGTTTTGTTGTTGCAGTCCCCATCAATGATTTATAAAAATCAGTGATTTCCTATTTGATCATATCTGCATCATTCAGCTTCTGACCATCTAGAGTTGTAAGCTCTTTAATCTGCTTCCTTTGGTTTCTTTCCTTCAGTATAGTAGAGAAGTATTTTGAATTTGAATCCCCAAGCTTAATCCATCTTGCTCTAGATTTTTGCTTTAGGACACTTTCGTCAATAAGTGACCATTTTTCCAGCTGTTGCAGGGCATTTTTCTCTTGTTCCATCAGGTCATCAGTATAGTTAGTGCTAATCCTCTCTTGTATCTCTTGAAGTTCTCCACGAGCCTTATCAATCTTGGAAGCAATAGGTTTAAACTCCTCATTATTTAAGACTTTAAGTCTAACTTTCAAAGCTTTCAATTTTAACCATATGTTCTGCATTCTCCAGCCTGTCACATTCTGCTGCCATACTTCTTGCACTATCTGAAAAATTTGCTATGATTTGCCCGTACATTTAGAAATCTGAAAGGATTTTTTCCTGGCCTTGATTTCACAGAAATTGATAAAAGCATAGGTGAGTGATCAGATATTTGTGGCAACTCATATTCATTCTGAACTTTCCCCCATTGCATCATTCACTCAAAATTTCCAAACATTCTATCAATCCTGCTTCTGATTCTGTCAGTGCCACCTTGTTTGTTCGACCAAGTGTAATAATCACCCTTCCATATCAATTCACTCAACTGCAGAGTTTGAATGCAGTTAGTAAAGTCTTGAGTTTCAGCATATGTTACAGGATTGCCCTTAGTCTATCTTGGGAATAAAGAACTGCATTGAAATCCCCTCCAAATAGCCAAGGACTGGTTATATTTGAAGCTAATTGATGAACCTCTGCCCATAATGTCTTCCTTTGCTCCAGTGTGTTATGTCTATAGACAACTGTTATTAGGCAGTCTATCTTTCCTACATTATCTGTAACTTGACAATGTATATATTAATCCCCAGCTTTGAGTAATTGCACAGTAAACCTCTTGGATCCCATAAGACCCACACCCTACCATTTTGAGCATATTGGTTGTTATTTATCCCTTTCCAATCAGGTGCAATGGCTTTGCTAACCTTCCTGAAATTATGTTCTTTCACCCTAGTTTCCACTAGGCCAGCTATCCTAACATTTTTGCTTTTGATACAGTTAGCCAACTCCTTTTGTTTATACCTCTTATTGACCCCCCTCATATTCCAGAATAGCCAATTAGTTAGCATGTTAGATGACCTCCTCCACTGTCAAGAGTTAATTTTTGCACATCCCCAGAACCACATGGTAGTACCTCAAAGGAGTTTCTCAGTTTTACATTGGACAGAAGTGGAAAGTTTCTCATATTAAATTCAGGACCACTCTCCACTTGTTTCCCCCGATTGTGATTACTCAGTATAGCTCTGTTTGGGCTGCTTGGTGAAGCTGTCTCACATTCTCCTTGGCTATTTTCAGGCCTGGACTTTGGAGAGATGATTGCCCCATGTTGCGCTTGTTGTTGCAGCTACTGCTCAACTGGTATGGGTTCTACAGGTTGATTAACTTCTTGCTGCACCTTTCCTTTAGTTCTCCACTCCATGGTCACCTTCTTAACTTCCCTTGCTTTGCCTTTTTGATTGCCCTGTTGTTTTCCCTCCTGCTTAGGACTAGTAGCATAAGCAGCACATGAGTGCCCACCTTTTGGCATTTCTCACAAAATTTTGGCTTCCACTCATAGTACACATCTTGCAAAAACTGCTTCCCCTTTGGATCTCTAACCCAGATTTCATCCTTCAAAGGTCTAGTCACATTGACCTCTATCAACATTCTAGCATATGAAACCTTGGTTTTCTTGGTTGTGCATTCATCCGCAAAGATAGGAGTTCCAACAGCACTTGCTATTCTGCTCAATGAATTAACTCTCCAACAGTTCAATGGTAGTTTTGGAAAATTAACCCATATTGGAATTTCAGTGGGAAATTCCTCCTTAAAATAAAACTCGACAGTCCAAGGATTCAAAATTATAGGCCTATTATTAATTGTATACGGTCCAGAGTAGTAAATCTCTTTCATATCAGTTTCAGAGTAAAATCTGATGATGTAATAACCCTCCTCATGAAGAAATACATCCGGTTCCCTACCACTTGCCCAATTAACATTTATGTATCTCTTCATAGTGTTATATCCTAGGGTATCTCCTAGTATGTATATAATTAATGCACATTTTCACTTCCCAGTCTCAGATTCAACCTCTTCCTCATCCAATTGCATAATTACTTGACCATCAATAATTTCCGGTGGAATATAAGAGAGAGACATACCATTTGCTGAAGATCTGTTCTTCTGAAATAGATTTGACCATGTTCTAGTGCCTACATCTTTTGGTTTCATCTCTCCTTGTTCTTCTCCCACAATTGTTACTGTTGCATTATCTACTGTAGCATGCAGACATTGTTCCTTCGAATCTTCCTCCAATTGCACCTTTGCAGTAGAATCTGGTGGTGTTGTGAGGTCTAGCTTCTTTGAAACTCCAGAGCTAGACGCACCTCCAGTACTCCTCCATTGAGCTCTTGTGTCCGAGTGAAGTTCTAGATCTGGTGTTTGTAGCATGTTTTCCTTTTCTGATGGTTTGCTATATGAGGTCGTTGGCTTCTCCGAGCTGGTAATGACTATTTTTTTGGGTCTTCCTCGTTCTCTCCCCCTCCCTCTCGCCATGGATGACCAAGATCAGCGCACGTTAACTAACGTGAGCTGAGAGCTCCAATAGTCATTATTATCTTATAAAATGCTACTCATCGCATTCTTTTTATTTCTTTTATCCCGGTCATTTTCCTTTTTGGCCACCTCCCAATTTTCTATTTTTCGTTTATTTTTTTCATTTTTTTCCCCTCTATTCTATTACTTTATCTATGATATTTAGCAAGAACACTCAAAAAAGAGCCTCCAAAATTTAAAATTTCATAAAATAAGCATTTCTCTTAATCTCAAATCTTTTAGTTTTCTTCTTTCAAAATCAAAAAAACTTGGGTCTTGGTATTTAGATTCAGATCAAAATTAATTTATAATTTATTTTTTATTATAACATGAAAATTTGTTTTATTCAATGATTGTTAAATACAATTTAAATCTCTTTAGTAATAAATTATGATGAATATTTCGCAAGCATTAGATTTATGATTTTAATTTTTTGAGATCTTATAGTTTAGCTAATTCTGCATTTACTTATGGGGTATAATTTATCTATTGAAGATGTTTTTTTTTTTCCTTATTCTGATCGATGGAGTTCCCTTATTAAAGATTTTATTTTACTTGTGCAAATTTATTTTTAGCATACAAAAAAAATGTAGTTCCTTAGTGAAAATATTGATTTTACTTGTATTATTAATAATAAAAGTGTGATTCCTTCTTTAAAATATTAATTATATTTGTTTCGTAATGTCTGAGATGTAATTTTCATACGACAATAATAACATATATACCCAATAGAATTTCATAAGTAAGGTTTAGAAAATTGATGTAATTTCTATATTTGCAAATAAAGTGCTTATTAAATTTCCTAAATAAACAAAAAAAAAAATGAACCGGACAAACGTTCCGAACAAACTATATATTAGTAGTTATTATAAGGTGTACATTAAAGGAAATTTTGGCACCCGCCACTTTTAAATCCTAGATCCGCCTCTGCTCTAAACCATCTGAAAGCCGAATCCCACCATGCACGCAAGTCGATACTCATATTCCGAAGCTGTTCCAGACCTTATGCTGCTGAACGGAGCTTAATTTCCCAAAACAACCGGTCGGATCATTACAATAACCAACGCTGGACAGGTTGAAATGTAGAGACTACATTTCAGATAGTTTCTTGAAATTCCTAATCAAGTTTGTTGCCTCAGTCAACGTCCACTTCTTATCCAAAAAGCTGGTATATCCTTCTTGCTTGTTCAACTTTTATATGCAGTAAAAAAATTCCATAGCAGCAAAGAGCAAACTAAGTAACATAGTGGATTACACTTGGCTTCTCTCGCACTTTGGACCCATGAGTTTATTGACTGCTCGTCACCAACTGTTTGCAAGAGAATGCATTTCTATATTCTTCAGCTTCTACATATCATCACCATTTTGAATTACAAAGAACTCAGTTGGAAAATAGTAGCAGTAGGATCGCGCTTGATACCAGCAACAGAATGCCAGTTGAAAGGACTCTTGAACATTATATGTGTCGTTGCATCTTGCCACGGTGCATTGAATCACAAGGAACAATTAGACGAATGGCGATTCTAGAACAATTAATGTGGTGTGGTTTCTCCTTTTCCCGTTGTACCGAAAATCAATTAAACCCATCATTTAATATATGCCACAAGGAGAGAGGAACTACTGCACGTGTTAAACAGGAAGCAAATTTCACCAAAATCATTTAAATCCATTTGAGTAGAGAAGAATTCGACTTCTTGGATATTTTACCTGTTCCTTTTGAAAAACCAGAAACCTATCTGACCATTATGTCTAAAATAGCAGTTGTACATCTTCCCCTTTGATTCCCATAATTCTAGTAGGTAGCAACATATGTGAATTTCATGTCAGTTTCAGCTTCTAGTGGGAGCTTACAATTATTTTTGACTTTTCTTAACTTCCTCATATGATATTGTAACCACCTCGCACCCTTCACCATTCTCTGCTAAGTGAAAAATAAATAGGAGAAATATAATTTTTTTCACAAGGAAATTTAACACTGTTGTCCTGTCCCAAGCATCAAGCAACAAAAGAACTGTCTCTTATTTATGTTGCAAGATATAATTGCAAATGATAATCTCCTCGACATAACATGGCAGGACAGTTAATACGAAAGAACTATTTTTGCTCATTAATTACTCATGCTATCATGTAAAAAAACCAACCATCATAACAAACTGTAATATGTATAATCAAGTGATACTTGAATTAATAACTACAGAGTAAGCAAGCAAGGAAATCATAACTGCTAATTAAAAAAGGGAAAATGCACAATTACCCCTTGACTTATACCCGAAATCGCAACTACACACTTTTTCTTTGCGGGAATCATATGACCCCTTTAAACTTATTTTAAATGTAATTATTTGTACTCTTACCGCTGACGTGTCACAGTGTGTGTATTTCAGGGAGAGTGAGAAGCAAGAAAAAATGATTTTCAGATTATATTTTTATTCTTTTTTACCATTTTTTCTTACTTTTTTTCCTTTTCCTTTTCCTTTTCCTTTTCCTTTTCTTTTTTCCTTTTTATTTTTCTTGTTTTCTTTTACTTTTTTTTTATTTCTTCTCTAATTCCGGTGGATATTCATTCACCGACACTTTGTCTAACCGTTTTCTTTCTTCTTTTTTTTCACACACAAATTAAACTCCAAAAAAGATCTATTCATAAGCAAAGCAAAATACACTCAGATTTCGGAAAACCTTCCCATGCCGGAAAAAAATAATGTATTGAAATTTTAACTGAATTTTTTTTTCTCAATTTATATTCGTTTTTATTTCTTTTGCTCTTCCTCCCACACATAAATTATACTTTTAAGAAATTATATATATATATATATATATATATATATACACACACACACTTAGATCGGGATAAACATCTGTCGTCAGAAAAAAAAAATTGTTGGAAAAAATGATGTTTGTGAAATTCCGACGACCACCATTTTATGCCGCCGATGACCAAAACAAAAAGAAAGAGAATGAAATAACAAAAAAAATTGAGAATAATAAGAAATAAGAAAAAAGGATAAGAAAAAGAAGAAAGAATAAAAAAAATACTAAAAATATATGGTAGGGCGCGTGTAGCTCACCACTTACCAAGAGTTTGGTTGTTAGCGTTAAGGGTGCAAACAATTACATTTAAAATAAATTTAGGGGGTAATAGGATTCCCTCAAAGAAAAAGTGTGTAGTTGGAATTTTGGGTATAAGTCAGGGGGTAATTGTGCATTTTTCCAATTAAAAAATAAACAAAAGGTTTTTTCACCTCGAAGGAGTTCATTAGAACTCTATACTCTTAAGACAAATATAGTATCTATTAGCACAAATATTTATTTGATGAAATGAGAAATCAAATCAAAATTTTATTGAACAATTCAAGGCGTATTGCAGTTTATGCCATAGCGAAGTATAGAAGAAACTCCTTTAAAAATGGCTAAACTTATGAGGATGTTTTCAAATAAACAAGAAAAACACATTAAAAATTGCTCAGCTATATTTCACGTATAAAAAAATACACTACTCACATAATAAGGGAAAACTAACTTGATTGAACTGTAGGTACTAAATTACACGTTTGCCTCTTAATTTCTTCTATAATTAATCAGCAAAATAATTAGAGTTCTCATTAACAGGTAAAAAGTATCTATTTATAATAGCCGAAAAATTTGTTGTTAGTCATAATGATGTCTGTGGAATCTGGACTATATGAACAATAATATTGTTAAAAATGGAGCATCATAAGCTGCAAAGTTATATATAAAGGACTCCAAAAATCTGCTAGCAGATACATTATAAAAGGCATCAAGTAGCATTCGAGTTTTCTTATCCCAAGTTTATCCTTCAGTATTGTGATCAATTTATCATCAAAGGAAGATGGAAACAACTTGTTTTCAAAAATATCAAGTCGAAAATCTATTTCAACATAGGATTCTAATGAAGTTGGCACTTTACTCTCTTATAAAAGTTCCAAGCCCCTCTTGATGCATGGCTCTTGCTCTTTTTCTTCATCACATATTCTTTCCCTTCTATAAATATATTAATAATACTTGAAAAAGGTAAAGTCTTAACTATTCTTACCCAAGTTTGATTCAGACCAAATGGATAAGCAAATCGTTCTACGAAATGGAGAAAATACAGGCGATGAGTCCAAATTTCGATCACACACTACTAGAATTTCGAAAAAAAACGACCAAACTTTAGCGACCAAAGTTGGTCGCTAAACTAGCGAAAATAATAAAATAAATAGTTGAAACAAAACAGCGACCAAGGTTGGTCTCTACTTGGTCGCTAAAGTAGTCAAAATGTTGACTGGACTGGTCAGACCTGCTTGGTCAAACGTTTACTGAGATTAGCGACCAATGTTGGTCGCTAATGCCACGACCCAAAATCCACTAAGGGTCGTGGTGGCGCCGGACACCTCTGTCAGGCCAGCCAACTAACTCATCAATTAATTCCACTTTTAATACTTTTGAAAATCTAAGGTTTTTCCTTCCATTTTTATAAATAAAAGTTCACTGCTAGAATTCAAATTTAAATAATAACAGTTAGAACAAATTCGTTGTAAACCGTCCCAGAAATCCGGTGTCACAAGTACATGAGCGACTACTGATAAGAGAAATAAAATACAATATCCGCCCGGAATACAGTGGGCAGAAAGTAAATACAGTACATTGGAAGGAACTACTCTAATTGCGGTCGCCTCAATGATGCAGCTCACCTAGTCCCAGCGTCATCCATGCTGCTACACCCAATAGGCTGCTAGAGGTGAATATATATCTGTGCAACAAAAATGCACAGAAGTGTAGTATGAGTACGTAATCAACGTGTACTCAGTGAGTATCCCGCCTAATCTCAAAGGGGTAGAGACGAGATGACCAACTCTGACACTCACTAGAGGTCAATTAGTAATATTTTATAAGTGCGAGAATAATCATGGATTTGTATAAAAGTTCTGATTGTGAAGCCAGCAAACAGGTAAACACCTTCAACAATAAATCAAGGGCTTCTAAAGTCTGTTCTTTATTATCTTATCAATTTATGTCAAGCCATATAGGGCCAATTTCACATTTACAAATTTCCCTGTAACAGATAAACATGCGCAAATCATGCCGAGGTCGACGGCCCGCTCCAACAGAATGTAAATTGTGCACTGCCGAGGATCGAGCGGCAAGAACCATAGATGCATCTATTATCACCGAGGCGTTCTACCCGTGCCATAATTAAACACATATCCTGCTCGTGAATCATCCATGCGACGCAGGCACATATAAAGTACATGCTCAATCAGTCAAATAAGAACTTATCGGGGAATATTTATTCAAATAAAACCAATTCCCCTTTAACAATTTAAGAAATGAAGTTTAATTCTTTTAGGAATTTACTTACTCATTCGATGTGAGTGAAGCAATTTAAGCTACCAATGTGTTCACAATTAATCCACGTACACATACTTTTGGGTCCTAACTACCCGGACAATAGCATAATAGTAGCTACGCACAGACTCTCTTCACCTCGTGCGTACGTAGCCCCCCACAAATAGGAGCACATACTCAATTACTTCACCTATGGGGTAAATTCCCCCTCACAAGATTAGAAAGGAGACCCACCTCGCTCCGAAGATCCACAACCGGCATTCTACATTCTTCCGAAGACTTGCACCAATGCACAATGCTCCAAAACTAGACAACGATAATATAAATTCATTAATATATGCTAAATTATACTTTACAATTCAATTTATAACCATTCCTAACCCCGAACGAAAAGTTGACAAAAATGCCCTCGGGCCCACGTGCCCGGAATCCGAAATTTCTCGAAGATAAAGATTACCCATAACCTTAGGAACTCAAATATATAATTTTCTCTTAATTCTATAGTCAAAATCATGGCTAAAATCCAAGATTATGATTTTCTAGATTTCCAACCAAAACCCCAATTTTTACTCTAATTTCCATGCTTAAATCCTTATATAATTGATATATTCAACTCGAAAGTGATAGGGATAACTTACCTCCTCATTGATGATGAAAAACCTCTCTTGAAGCTCCCCAAAATCGCCCAAGCCATGATGAAAATGGGACAAATGCACTCAAAATTCTACTTAAAACAACCTCATCGCTCCAGCTTTTTTCGCTTCTGCGAAATTATATACGCTTCCGCGCTTCTGCTTTTGCGGAAGAAACTTCGCTCCTGCGATTCTGGGCTCCAGCCCACTTTCTGCTTCTGGGATGGCCAAGCGTACATGCGGTTCCGCTTTTGCGGATTTTGGCCGCTTCCGCGATCAGCCCTGGCCACCCATATTTTTGCTTTTACGACATCCACTTCCGTAGATGCGGTCCCGCTTCTGCGGAACCTTGACCGCATCTGCGGTCCTCAAACTTTTTCCAAATCCACTTCCGTGGCTCCCTTTACCGCTTCTACGGGGCCGCTTGTGCGGTCCCCTTTCCGCAGAAGCTGAAATACCAGCAACCAGCAACTCAGCCTTTCTCAAAATCTATTTTTTGAACCGCTAACCACCCGGAATCCACCCGAGGCCTCCGAAACCCCAACCAATCACACCAACCAATCCCAAAACACATTATGGACTTTATGGAGGCTTCAAATCATATCAAACAACGTTAAAATTACGAATTACACCCCGATTCAAGCTTTATGAACTTTGAACTTTCCAACTTTTATTTCCGATGTTTAAACCTATCAATTCATGACCGATTGACCTCACATTTTGTACACAGGTCATATTTGACATTACGGACCTACTCCAACTTTCGGAATTGGATTCCGACCCCGATATCAAAAATTCAACCTCCGGTCAAACTCCTCAAAAAAACCTTCAAATTTCTTTCTTTAGCCAAATGACTCCAAAATGACCTACGAACCTCCGAATTCGCTTTCGATCGCGCTCCCAACTCCAGAATCACCATACGGAGCTATTCTCTAACTCGGAAACCGAAACGGATACTGATAACACCGAAATGCACTCCAAGCCAAACTTAAGAAATTCCTCCTAAGATGCTAACTTCTACAATAGGCGCCAAAATGCTCCCGAGTTATCCAAAACCCGCACCGGGCATACGCCCAAGTTTGAAATCATAATACGAACCTGCTGGAACCTCCAGATCTTGATTCTGAGGTCGTTTACTTAAAATTCCAATCCTAGTTCATTCTTTCACCTTTAAGCTTCTCAAATGGAAATTTTCATTTAAATTTAGCTCTTATCTTCCTGAATTTAAATTCCGACCATGCGAACAAGTCATAATACCCGAAATGAAGATGTTCATGGCCTCCGACTGCTGACCGGAGTGCTGGTACTCAAAATGGCTGGTCGGGTCGTTACATTCTCTCCCACTTAAACATACGTTCGCCCTCGAATGTGCTGAGAACTATACAGAAGTAGTCTGAAATCATTGTTTAGCACCTCATGCACCTTTCCGTTCTACCACAACTTAGCTGAGCACATTAGCTCGATACATTCTGAAGATATTCCATTTTATTCAAGCAAATAAGCCTTAGAGCCCAATCCTAACATCCGAAATTCTATGCCAGGCCTGTTTCCAACATAAGATCATCGTATCAATCACTGTACGTTGTACTCAAACATGACTGCATAACTCCGCTGAATTCACACTTTGCATCACTTTACCCATAGGACCACAATAACATTTCTGTTTGAACTTATCGAAATTCCACGAATCCGATTCTCCGATTGAACCTTCTGACCTACATGGGTCTTGCTCTAACCTTTACAACACCGACATGGCGGAAGAGAGGTGCCGAAATTCATAACCAACTGTTGAATCAACAAATAATTGGGTCTATTCCCCTGACATGAGTCATTGCCTCTTTCTGCCCCATCTAATGGTCTTATCTCCTTAATTCACTTCACATAATCCAATTGCATTGGTCCTAAGTCCAATAATCTCGTCTCACCCAGTACAAACTGCTCAGGCAATAAGCCATTCTGAATGTGATCACAATCTCATATGACACCACAATGTGCCAATAGGCCACCAATCCGAACACAACACCAACATGAAATTGAACTCTGGAAGGAATTAACTAACCCCCGCACTAATACGGACTATCCTTAGAAAATAGAAAGCAGTACATACAAAATTGGCATATAGAAAACTACACTTATCATCACACTGTTGTAGCGTGCAACCCGATCCAGACATCATAACCATGGAGGCATGCCATCCGATCATCACAATATAACCATGGAGGTGTGCCACCCGATCCTCACAATATAACCATGGCGGCGTGCCACCCGATCTACATGTAGAACTCACATAAGGAGATACACATCGAGCTAATTTGCTCATTGCAAGTACCGAATCTAGGTCACAAACACGCTAAGTGCATAATGCCATCCCTGAGGGGACATATAGCGCGATAAGCTACAAACTCAAGCACATCTGAGGTGCGATAAAAGATCTAAATCTCAAGAGCCATCCTGCTCGCATAACACCATCGCAACGCGGAACCTCAATACATACACAATTTCTCAGGCCGTCTCAAAACTCACACGGTGCAATGTATCACTTCATGAAATATCTGACAACGAGATGACACCCTGACTACTCCATAAGGAACGCATTACTGAAATGAACACAACTGGCCTGCTATAAATCCCAAATTCACATTTAAATCCATCCACCGACCTCAAATCGACCCTAATCATATCAAATTAAGCCAATGACCTTTCAAATGTCCATACTAATTCCCCACCTCTCGTACCATACAAGGACAACCATCATAACTGGATGACAATCCGCAACTCAGAATACAAGTGCCCTACAGGCATCCATTCTAAATTTAACGATCTCATCACAATTCTTCATACTCGGTTTATATCTTTAATCAATCAATTGGCGTCGTGCCACATTTGTGCAATCTTCCTGTGGGACACACTCCTACAATTTACCATAACGATTAACTGGGTCTGCACATCTAAACCATTGAACGCACTAACGCAGAAAAGCGACCCAGAATCCTTAACCAGGATGCAAAACCTCTTCCACAACACATCGATCTCAGGTGATGTGGAGGCAATACCGATTCACTCTAATCATTCAACCCCTTCCTTGCTCATCCAAGCCCGTGACATCCTTGTCAACACTGAACTGCAACCTTGATCCTCACTTCGTATTCCCATGCTACTCACTGCACCCAACGTGCCAACATACGATAGAACACGATTTTTCATCATAACTCCGAAATCATTAATATTTTAACACTTCAACATATACGAACCTTCCACTTAACTCACTTCAGGAGAATCATAGCAATACGCAGGTAATTTTCCATAACCGCAGAATGGGCAAATCTGCAAGTAGTGGTCCAAGCCACCATAGACCTTCCAGAATCTACTTCCACATAACAAGCCACAACAGAAGAACGCCCCTGATAAATCATCAATCACGGTGGCCGACAGGCCTCACACATACCCTCACAATTCATACACGTTGTGAGCACGTGATTTTTACCCTAAGCAAATTATTCCAAAAAATATTCAAATAAAATGGTTTTACAATTTTAGGAATTTTGTTGCATTCTTCGTAATAATTGGTTTCATAATAACTCGTATTAAAAAATACAAAAATACGTATATGCATTAGGATTTTTAATTTTTACATTTTTAGTATTAATGTATTTTGGAAACAAATTAAAGAAAAGTCAAAAATAGCATCTTAATGTTTTAACTGAAAATTACTATAAAATAGATATTAAATAAATTCTAGAATTTAATTAGCTTAACAGCTTAATAAATTAGAAAAAATAATTACAAAAAAACACAAAAGAGAAGAAAATACAGAAATACAATACAAGAATATAATACAAGATAAGGAGTTAATTGGGCTAATTTAGCCCAAAACAATTAAGAAACAAAAACCCTTAAAATCCGCCCGACCCATTTTTGACCCGAACCGACCCATTTTTGCCTTTGAAATTATCGGAGCCTCACATAATAGAGACACAAAAATACCGTGTCTCTATCATCCTCCATGGAAGCT
>MU768668.1:9527-51126 GCA_026770625.1 Nicotiana glauca
CTATTTTTCATTGACTTGGTAAACGCTTGCTATTTTTCATTGACCAGTGTGAAAACTGGCTATACCATGATATTTTAACGCTATTGAGTTCGCTTTTAGGTATTGGGCCGTGGATGAGTTGTCGGAGGGAGGAATGGGGAAGAATCCAATAAAAGGGAAATTTTCATAAAGCACTATCTTTTAGTAGTAATTAGCCATCTATAGATACTATTTGCTATATTACGGATTATAGATACCTTTTGGAGTGGTTATAAGATGTATTTGATGTATTTAAGCTATTGTATTCATCAATACAGTAGCAAAAATAGGCGTGAATCAGGGAAGTCCAGCTAATCACTTGTTGTATTCGAGAGAATTCGATTGTATCCATCGCGTGAAACATGGGATTACAGCTGGACAGATTACTGTATTCGACTATATTCACGGCGTGAAACAGGGGATTACACTGTTTTTAAACGGAAAGTGTATCAATTAACATAATAGACTCTTAATATAACTCAACAAATCAATTATAACACACAAAATTTGTATTTTCGATTATAAAAACGATTCTCAACTGAAAAATACCCCAAAACATAGCAATCTTCAGAGAATTTATATAATACATCTGAATATATAGATTATATTAATTTAAAAAATATATGAATACATTTATGGCATATAGCAAGATAGTGAATACAATGAAATACGTAGAATACAATGAGATACATTGGAAAATTTTTTTAAAAAAAAAGATAGTAAATACAATGAAATACAAAGAATACAGCGAGATACATTGAATTATAATGAAAAAAAGACAAATGAAATACATGAAAATATACTCGGAACTCAAAAACCAAACACCCAATGTAGAACCAAATGGAGGTTTTGGACTTCCATTCAAAATTGAAAAGAACCTTTTATTTCTTCTGTTAAATGAATTGCACCAAGAATTAAAAATTGAGAAGCTATTATTGGAAGTGGAATTATTAGAAGAAAGGGAATAAAAAGGGCAAGAAAATATGCGGGTAGGGATTCGAAAGAGCTCCTTTGATCCTTTTCCTTATGTTTTCAATAGTAAAAATGACATTTTTTTTCCTCTTTCTGTAATTGATTTGAGGACCCAGATGTTTAGGCGAGGGTTTAAGGTAATTCAAATTGCGATGGAATACAGCAAGATAATCATACACCAACGATTTCGTGGATTTGCTTCGGCATGATTGGGTCTTTGGGTTAGGGTTTGTCATTGTTGTGCTGCTGGTCGCTGGATTTTTCAGTTGAGAAGATGCCGTTAGAAGGAGGAGGAGCGCAAAAATTTTAATGGGATGTATCAAAATAAAGAGAGAGAAAATAGTGCAACTGAATAGCGTATTTAGTGGCTTAGGGCTAGAAGGTAACCAAAATTAAATATTTTGCTATAAACCTTAAAAGATATCTATAGAATATATTTTTTTTAAATACTATTTATTTAAAATAAACAAAGTGTTAACTTCCATAAATGAATTGATTTGCCTGAAGGGATATTCCAACATGACAACGGCAAATGTAGGATGTGTGAGTCATGTTTTTCCAGATGTAGGATGAGTTTTTGGTTGTAGGTAATGAATAATAATAGGGTGATGGGTCTTTAACAGAGCGGCCATATTTAGCTCTTAGCACTTTGGCCCAGAGCGAGTCAGGGGTATGATGGAATCGCCAGTTAAGGCTGGTAAGCATGGATATGTTCTTTGGGCGGAGTTTTGGGATTCCCAGACCACCCATATGTTTTGGGTTGTAACTATGTCCCAAGTGAGTAAGTGTTTTTTTTATTTTTGAGGTGTGGATCCCCAAAGAAAATTTCGTTGAAGATGATTGATATATTGATATGTGTCAGTGTTTTTTGGGGAAGGAGATTGTTTTGCATTGCATAGGTTGGAATAGAATTAAGGACAGATTTGATCAAGGTTGTTCGACCTGCTAATGATAAGTATTTGGAGCGCCAACCTGTTAATTTAGCTGAAACGCGGTCTAATAAGTATTGGTAGTCTGCAAATTTACGTTTGACTATTGTTATGGGTAAGCCTAAGTATTTTCCAAACGTCGATGCTTGTGGAATATTAAGTAGTTGGGATAGGGATTGACGAGTTGTGTTGGAGACATTTTGTGAGAAATAGACCTTAGATTTATTGAGGTTGGTTTTTTGGCCTGAGTGGGAACTTAGAAGATTAAAAATTTGGATTATGGATCGGATGAAGCATTTTTTCAGTCGCCTTAGCGAGTAGGATGATGTCGTCAGCAAAAAGAAGATGAGATAGTTGCGGGGCAGTTCGGGCAATGAATATTAGTTCCCATTGGCAGATGCCAACTTTATGTTCTATTAGTCGTGATAGTGATTCCACGTAAATTATGAAGATAAAGGGTGATAAAGGATCGCCTTGCTGTATGCCTCTCGATAGTTGAAAGAAAGGTGTGGGTTTTCCATTAACAAGGATGGAAATGGATGAGGACGTGACTCAAGACATAATTAATGTTATACGTTGTGGTGGAAAGTTTAGCTGTTGCAGGGAGAAGTTGTTAGATATTCTGAATTTATAAGTGACTAAATAGGAAAAATAAATGAACAGAAATTGGCAGTATTATGTCTCGACAACAACAATAACAACAACAAACCCAGTTTGACCCCAACATATGGGGTCTCGGGAGGGTAGTCTGTACGTAAACCTTATCCCTACCTAATGCAGGTAGAGAGGTTATTTTCAATAGACCCTCGGCTCAGGAAGGGCAAGAAGAAAACGAGGGAAGCAAGGAAGGAAAACAGTATCCAATAATAGCAACACGGAATACATTACCTAAGACGAACAAAACCACATGCAGTAATAAAAAGCAAAGAATATGAAGGGAAATGCATGCTACTAAACTTATCCGTGAACACTATAAATTACCTACTAATCTTCTATCTTAATCCTCGACCTCGACACCCTCCTATCAAGTGTCATGTCCTCAGTGAGCTAAAGCAGCGCCATGTCCTGCCTAATCACTTCTCCCCAGTACTTCCTAGGCCTACCTCGACCCCTCCTCAAACTCTCCATGGCCAACCTCTCACACCTCCTGACAAGGGCATCAATGCTTCTTCTCCTAACATGTTTGAACCATCTCAGTCGTGACTCCCGCATCTTTTCCTCCATGGAGGCTACTCCCACTCTGTCCCGGATAGCTTCATTCCTAATTCTATCTCTCCTGGCATACCCATACATCCATCTCAACATCCTCATCTCCGCTACTCTCATCTTTTGCACGTGGGAGTTCTTGACTGGACAACAAATTCCCGAGCTCACAAATTCCTTATGTGTCCTTAAAGAATCTTATCCTCTCATTGTTGCCCAAGGTTCACCGATAAATTCTTCCAAGAATAGAACAGAACTTCCGACTTAGCGGTAGCGGCACTTCAAACCACTAAGTTATCAGCAAACTCAAAATAATAATGCAAATCACACGACCGACCTACTTTGTTTTGAAAGTAATGATGTAAAAAGAAGAAGGAGATGAAGCAAAAGATTTTAGGATGAAAAATTCTGGAGGAATGACTACTTATTTATAGCCAACGAATTTCTAGATTGAAAGGGTGTGAAAGTGGTTGTTCACACTGCAGGTGGCTATTCGTGAAATGCAGCGTCTCTGGTTGCTGTTTAATGCGGGAATATTTGAATAAAATTAAAGATGAAAATTAATTAATTTATC
Organism: Nicotiana glauca; assembly: GCA_026770625.1. Lineage (NCBI taxonomy): Eukaryota > Viridiplantae > Streptophyta > Magnoliopsida > Solanales > Solanaceae > Nicotiana > Nicotiana glauca. The sequence goes on from MU768668.1 coordinate 13,224, forward strand.
ATTACAAAATTTTATTTTATTGGTCCAAAAAATTAAGTCGAAGCCGAGCGAGCGAGCGACAACAGCGCGAGACCCCTTTCTCTTAGATCCTTTTAAGAGCTTAAGGAAGTGCTTCTATATTTAAACCCAACAAAATACTTATCTTTAACCAATGAACGAGAGACAAAGTGCAAAAGCCAAAGTTGTCTTTTCACCTTCTTCCCTAATTTCCCATTCGCACTACCACAATTCAACTCCAACAGAGGTGAATGAAGGACCATTCTAAATGGTCAAATGCTTTTTCAAGGTCGATTTTCACCATCATGTTGCCAATTTTACCCTTTTGTTTTTTAAACGAATGGATAACTTCTTGGACTAAGGTTGCATTATCAATTGCACGAACGTCCAAGTTCAAAGTTACTGTGGCTGGGGTTAATAATATTTGGAAGAAAGGGTCTTATGCGAGCAACAAAGATTTTTGTTATTATTTTGTAAATAGTATTACACAGGACAAAAGGACGGTGTTGAGTAATATGTTCGGGATGCTGGCCTTTAGGGATGAGGATGACGGAGTTTTCTGGGAGTACAGTTGAGGTTGTAAAAATGGACAGGCACATTTTTGTGACTGCTTCTTTGGTGGCATTAACTTGTACTTAACTACACAAACATGTTTACTAATGGTAAATAACCATTAATCTCTTGGTTTTTCAGAAGCCAAAAGCAACCCAACCCAATATTAAAGGGATATATAACAAAAGATTTTGAAACGAGAGGGATCACATATAATTATCCTCAAGTAATAGTTAAGTATGAATGTAAATCACACGTTTTAAGGGAAACTAATATAACTTGCTATAGAAAAGGAGTGAAGAAAGTTGGCTAGGCTTAGCAGGAGATATCTTTTCGGGGTGACCTAATTGTGTAAAAAAAAGACAAGTGAGATTTGCTCAATTTGTAAGCACCTCCACCTACGACCGTTAGGTTTTGGGTTCGAGTCACGCTGGAGGGGAAGTGGGGAAACACTATACATCCTCCTAATTTGGGATGGGTTAAAAAAAAAATTGTGTAAAAATTCCTATGGTGCATTGTATATAATTTAAATTCTGTAGTTAATTAGGATATTCCTCACTGTTAATTTAATTGACCTCAATTATGTACGGGCAAAATATCCCACCAACTCTGGTCGTAGAGGTTGACTTCGAGCAACATTATCCAAAGTTAGTGACGCTATATATACCTATGTTAAATTATCATATCTTCTTTTGTGTATATAAATGAATATGAATATGAATGTGACATATTAGGAATTAAAGAGTATAGCATCCAAAGTACGGTTGTTATAGTGGAGCAGGAAAAGCAGTTTCTAACGTCACTTACCACATCATTCACTTAACTACTCCTAGATATTTGATGTATATGTGAAGCAAATGAAATTTTTGGAGAAGCATACGTTGATCTCAAATATATCCTTCTGTTTTTATCTAAGAACCTCGTGTCCTATATATGGATTTTACGAGTTATTTAATATGTTTATCAATTTCTAAGAGATGTTTATTGGAAAAGAAGTGTACAATATATGTACCTATACCTGGATTCCTTGACGAAAAAAGTGCATGGTGGAGAATTTACAAAAAAAAAAAAGAAAAAGGCAGATGTATACTCTATGGAGTAAGTCAAAGAGTGAATTACCAATTTACTTCCCTAATCTTTTAGGGGTTGTTTGGTGCAAGGGATAAGTATAATAAGTTCGGGATAAATTTTGAAAATATAATTATCCTTTAGTTATAGATATTAGTTATGCCATTAGATATTGTTTCCCTATCCTAAAAGTTTAACGAGGTAAAGTAGAATGCAATAAGGTCCTCAAGTTGTTATTTGAAAATGTGGAAGTAACACCAGCTCGGGAAAGCCCTTCAAGACTACCAGAAACCCTTACAGCTTGTTTGGATGGTTGTTACATATCGTATCGTATCGTATTATTACTTTAAATATAATATTTATTTTGATTGTTATTTAAATTTTATTGTATCGTATCGTTAAATCCGTCATTAGGTAACGATGGAATGTGTCACTTTATGTAACGACCGATTTGGTGTGGTCGCGTCGTTTCCTTATATTTTTCTCTCAATCTCACCATTCATTATTGTTAAATAATTTTATTTTATCATTTACACTACCTTTTTATATATCGTATCATAATTTTTCTTTATAATATTGCAAGTTTATTCATCATATCACAGGTGCGTGATACCATAAAACGATGCCAAAACGACACAATCCATCCAAACATTATATTCATCAAACGATACAATACAATATAATATGATACGATGCGATACATTATGAAACGATACGTAACAACCATCTAAACAACCTGTCAAAGAGAATTATTTCTTTCTAGTCCCAAGCATATTCACACTAATTGAAGCTTTATACTATATGTTTAATTCTATATAATATGATTTACATTATCTTTTATGTAATTTCAAAATACAAAATTTTATTCAATAATTTTTTGAAATTAATGTTGATTTCACACATACAATTATATTTATTGACTTAGCTACCACGAAGCTATTATTATTTTCAAAGCTAAGTGTCACGACCCAAACTTCCATCGGAACTGTGATGATGCCTAACACCACTGCATACGGTAAAAATTAGCGGTCCGATTTTATGATCATTAAGGCACCTCGTAAAGATCGCCCCCAGAAGGCTCGAAGTTCAGCTCGGGGTTTGATCCCGAGGGTTCTCAATGATCAACGTTGAGGCAGTACAAACTAGCGGCTACGATGCACTAGCGGGAAGTTCCCAAGGCACATGATTACAGCTGACCAAGTCTATTAAGCTAGTTCAAGCCCGTACCATGGTATTAAATAGTTGTATCAACCCCATATCTTTGTAATAAATACATTTGTACTATATTGAAATTCCCCCTCATTTATAAAGGGGGCCCTTGTCATTTTGTAAAGATAAGTTACAAAATAATAATACACACTATATCCAACTCAAAAATATTCTCTGCTCTCTAACTTAAACATATTCTCTTGGTTTCATTATTTACATTTATTGCTTATATTCATTGTGTTATATTTGATCATAAAGAGCCACAATCGTAGCTCTCATTACTGTTAGTCCTCCATCGACTGCCCTTAGCCAGGCATCCCACTCGACCACGAGGCCCCGTATACGCTAGCTCAAGGCCCCAATTTCCAACCATTCGGTTTGATTATTACACTATCTACAAGCTCTTATCTTATCTTCTAGTCTTCCACTTATCATATATTGCCTAACAACTAGCATAAAAATAGATCACATATTATTAGAACCACAAGATCAAATCTAATTGTTATTACCATTTTCAAGGTAAACAGTTTGGCGCCCACCCTGGGGCTAAAAATAATGGTGATTATTTTCTTATTGGTTTACTACATAATGCAAGTTACTTTTCACACTTTTTCTTGTCAAAGATCTTTGATTTTAGGTCGAAATGTCTAAATCTGTAAACGCACATGAAAACAACAATCTTAAGTACCATGGAGAAAATAATGTGGTTGTTCCTGGTGTTAGTGTACCACCACGAAACCCTGAGGATGCACCAGAACCAATTCCCATGGACGTGGTCTCGTGCAATTCTCAACACGTCAAAAAAGCTCCCACACCAATAGGAGCATACACCAAAGAGATCAACAAGTAGCTCATAAAACCCCGGTTCACGAAGAAGAATGGGTTAACCTTCACGTCATCTTTGAGATGTTAGAAGCACAACAGATGGAGATTGCTCAGTTGCAAAGCCACCAAAAAACTCCCATCATGGTAGCACCGGAAATGGCTCCCGGAGCCCAGCAGGTACCAAAAAGATCAAGCAACAACGGGTCCGCAACCGACCCCGCCATCATAAAGATGCTCGAGGACCTCACAAAGAGGATCGAGTCGGGTGAGATGAAGATAGAAGCCAATGACAAGAAGGTAGATACCTACTATTCTAGGGTCGATCAAATTCCGAGCGCACCCCTGATCCTGAAAGGCGTAGATTCGAAGAAGTTAGTACAAAACCTGTTCTCACAGGAAGCGGCCTCAAAACCTATTCCAAAGAAGTTCAGAATGCCCGACCTTCCGAAGTACAATGGAACCTAGGACCCCAACGAGCACGTTACTCTTTACAGTTGTGCAGTAAAGGGCAACGACATAAAGGACGACGAGATCGAATCTGCCCTTCTAAAAAATTTTGTAGAGACGCTTTCAAAAGGGGAGATGATGTGGTATCACAACCTATTCCCAAACTCAATAGATTCATTTGCCATATTGGCAAATTCATTCCTAAAGGCACATGTTGGTGCCGTCAAAGTAGCTACAAGGAAATATGACATCTTCAATATCAAGCAAAGGGAGAACGAGATGCTATGAGAGTTTGTATCTCGCTTTCAAATGGAACGAATGGAATTACCACCAGTCTACGATAACTGGGAAGTGAAGGCCTTCACTCAAGGTTTGAACGAGCGAAGCTCGGTAGCTTTGAAATAGCTAAATTTGAACTTAGTTGAATATCCTGTCGTGACTTGGTCGGACGTCCACAACCGATAGCAATCAAAGATCAGGGTCGAAGATGACTAACTAGGAGTCCCCTCGGACTCGGTATATCCTAGAAGGCTTTCAGCAAAGGAGCCAAATCCAAACAAAGAAAGATATCAACCATACATTGAAGATAGAAAAAAATACCTTGTGGCGCAACATACCCCGCAATGACCGAAGGATGGATCGCGGCCAGAATCCTCAGGGATTTGTTAGCAGATCTGGATTTGATAGGCACACAGGACCGACGGAAACACCACGCTTGTCGGAATACAAATTCAACATCGACATTTCAGACATCGTATTCTCCATCGGTAAAATCATAGACACCAAGTGGACAAGGCATGTACAATCAGATCCTTCACAAAGGAACCATAACTTAGTGTGTGAATTTCACAACACACACGGTCACAGGACCAAGGATTGCCGACAACTCTAGGAAAAAGTAGGCAGCAAAGGTCACCTCTGAGAATTCCTCAGTGACCGAGCCGAAAATCAATTCCGGGAAAGAGAGGCGACCAAGAAAAGTGAAACAGATGAGCCATAACATATCATCCACATGATCTTTGGAGGTATCGATGCTCCACAGGAACCTATGGTCAGAAGAACAAAAATATCCATCACCGGGGAAAAACGTACTCGAGGTTACATACCCGAGGATACCCTCACATTCAGCGACAAAGACATCGAGGCTCTATCTCATCTCCACAACAACGCGTTGGTAATTTATTTTCTTGTAAATACATTTCAAATTAAGTGTGTGCTTGGATCTAGGTAGCTCGGCCAACATCATCAGGTCGAGGGTGGTGGAGCAGCTCAGACTGCTCGATCATATCATGCCCGCATATTGGGACCTCAATGGATTCAACATGGCGAGCGAAATAATGAAAGGAGAAATCATCCTCCCGGTTAACGTGGCCGGCACGACCCAAAATGTCAAGTTTCATGTCATCGAAGGAGACATGAGATACAACGCCTTGCTTGGAAGGCCGTAGATAAACTACATGAGAGCAGTACCATCCACCCTTCATCAAATGATGAAATTTCCAACAAAATATGGGGTAAAAACCGTCTATAGGGAACAACATGCGGAAAAAGAGATGTTTTCGGTACACGATGTGGCACCGGTGCCAATACCTCTACCATCTAAGGAGCCAAAGGATGAGCAAACAGTAAAATATTAATAGCAAGCTATATTCTCGTCTACACCCGACTAAACAAGCAAAGGACCGTGTTGTGTCCTAAAAGCAAATGTTCGAAGCACATCGAGGCTCAAGGCGCCATTAGCACTAAGGTATTAGCATCTCCTTTTTAGTTACATTTCATACTAACATGTATGCAGGTATCTGATCGAAACAGCAAAAGCGCTTTCCAACTTGAAGGCCTTAGGTTCCAAAAGCATATGTTGCACTCTATTCCTTCGATCGGGTTTTTATCCCAAGAAGGGGTTTACCAGCAAAGTTTTTAACGAGGAAACATCTGTATGCTACCTAGGAAGATTCAACAAGTATTCAAGGCTTCTCTTTAATCAACCTCGAATACTGGGAGGCATCCCCCCAGAAGGTCACCTCCTCAGAGAGGCCAAGATGTGTTAAATGGGGTCTCAATAGGAAAATGATGTACCGGGCCAAACGGTCGAACGAACCGTGTTCGTATAGAATAACCACTACAAGAAATATAGGCTATGACGACATTTAATTAATGACATTTGTTATAAATTTCATTAAAAAGTTAATTTTCTGACATTTAGAGAAATATGTGTTTAAATAAATGTCATTAGACATAAGAAGTCATTAAATATTGTGACATTTGATGCAAATGGGGCATTTTTAACCATTTTTATCGACATTTACAACAAAGTGTAGGGATTTTTCTTTATTGCCACGGTTGAGAAATTTAAATCCATTCCTTTTTATTTATTTTTACTCTCCATACCTCTTTCAAACCCTAAATTCTTCCATTCATCTTCCTCTAAAGAACCATTCTGTTTCTACCACATTATAGAGAAATCAGGGGTGTCTCCATCTCATTTCTCTTCCTTCGCCTATTTAGGAGACCATTCTAAAACTCTACGCTCACCTTCGAGTCTTGCGAAGTTTCCTAGGTTTGTGACCATGTCGGAGGAAGCAAGCCAGCGTTATCGGTATGAGGATTTTCATTGCGAATTTCATGAATATTCATTTAATTTCTCCTTTCAAGTTGAGATAGTAGTTTGTTATTCATATTAAATGGAGGGTATTGTGATTTGTTCAATATTGATGTTGGCAAATTCTGAATAGCTGATATTCTTTTATTAAATTTATCTTATTTTCCATTTGACATCATGTCAAAATTAGATCTTATGTTGTATCCTATTTTATGTATGCAGTGCCACATTCTGATAAGGTCAATTCGCAGTTCAAAGAAATAGGATGTTGTCTCATGTCAGTGTATCTTTCTATAATTAATTTGAAGCCCCTAATCATATTGTGCATTTTTAATTGACAAGAATTTTTTCTTCTTATATGGTATAGTAGTCTTGCTGCCAATTGTTTGAGAAAATATTTTAGAAGATCAATTAAGAATTTATTGGATTGGCTAAGTTAGATGGATCTTTTAGTGAATGCTTCAAAGGTTCACGTGTATATAATTTGTGTTTATCATCCTGGTATATTTAGAGGCCAACCCGCTGATTTAACTATGTCGAGTCGACTTGAGGCTTGGTGTATTTGTCAAGCTCCATTTTCTGTTTCAAATTAGTTTGTCCCTTTAATTTATTCCAACAGGTTGTTGAAATAGTATCTGTTTGTAATTTTTATGTATATTACTACTCTGTCTGAGTAGTTTTGGTCATTTGTTTGGTATCTTGTGAATGTCAGCTTTATTGACAATTTAAGTTGGATAAGGAACGTTGACATTGATGTTGGGGCTGAAATGGATCAATCATTCTGGTGAATTGAAGAGTAGAGAAGGATTTAGCAGGCCTTTAAATGATACTAGAGATTGTTACAATATCCATTTTGTCAAGATGATGTTGATTGTAATTTTTTTCTACTTATGAATAACATCACAAACTAATATTTTTCATGTTATTTCTCTTTGATCTTTTCCATAAGCTTATGATGCTGAATTAATACATTTCTCATAAGCGTCTAATGTTCAATGGGTACTTATATTTTCTTACAGAAGGTAGTAGCCGCATGACTATCTATACTTCTTCAAGATATTACGAGGTATAATCTTGTTGTTCTTTTTACTACTTAGTAGTTTCCTGAATCGGTTTAGTCATGATGATTCTATTCTTTTTTATTTCAGTTCTTGGAATAACACGTTAGAAGAATGTGAGAGCAAGTAATGCAAAAGAATCCTCGTCTTGGAAAAACATGGACACTAAAGCTTTTTCATCAGAAGGACGATACTAAAGCTATAACATGCGTAGATTGTTTTTGAAGTTTAAGAGAAAAGTTATGTAATTGTATGTTAAAGTAACTTTGTATTAGGTTCAAATTGTTTGTAGTGCACTGGAAAATATTGAAATGAGAATGAATGTTATTGTGAATAAATTATTGTTAATTTACTATTTTCTTTTAATATAAAAATTCACGGTCTAATCTTTAGCTATGAATTATTTTCACATTCATATTATAAGTTATTAACTATAAATGATTTAACGACATTTATATATGTGTACCAAACAAGACAGATTGGTACCCAAATTATTGACATTTATAAATGTCGTAACTAAATGTCACAAAATATTTTCTGACATTAATCAAAATGTCGGTACAAAAATGACATTGGAATTAACAATATTTGGTTTAAGTGTAAAATAAATATCGGTAATATTTTTGTGACATTTATGGAACTTACACCGACATTTATAAAATATTATCGTATATCATTTTCCTTGTAGTGAACCGAGCCCTTGATAGTGAAAAGGTGTATACTTGTACCAATTAATCAAATTATACTTTCCCATTTATCAAAGCATTCCGCATTTCAAAGAAGTTCGTTATTCCTTACAAAAACGGCTCTAGAGCCAAAAACGTCACACTCAGGGACTGGCATCAAAAACTCGAAACCGTCTGACCTCCAGGTCGGAAGCTACGAACTTGTAAGCCCTCAATGAGGCAACAAAAAGTTTACAAAAACGGCTCCAGAGCCAAACAAAAATGTCCTGAACACACGGGGACTAGCGTTAAAAACTCGAACTCGTATGACTTCCGGGTCAGAAGTTTCAAACCCATAAGCCCTCAATGAGGCAACGTCAAGTCTACAAAAACTACTCCAGAGCCAAGATAACTTTCAAAGTCTCAGGGACTGTCACCAATTGCCATCCCATCGACTTATCAAAACTCGAGGCCATAAGACCCCATATGGGCAACGAACTATACTTGTACCAAGCAACAATATCTGTAAGACCTCAAGCAAGTCATGAACTATACTTGTACCAAGTAACAAAAACTATAAGACCTCAAGTAAGGCATGTGAAAAATTATAAGACGGCATTACCTCGACATTAAAGTTAAGGCTATATATCCAAACTTGTAAGACCCCTAAAAAGGCATACCTTTGATATAGATGCCAAAATTACTTCATTCGGGAACTAAAAGGCTACGACCAAACATAAATGACTAGTGTCATAAGGCTCCGCCAAACTAACGCGACTCTAGGACGCCCGTCCATCACTATAAAATCACAGGCCTTCAATTACTTCAAAAAGAACCGGTTAAATAGGATACCCTCGACATAGGCAAAAGAGCTTCGATCATGTCAGCTCCAAACTATAGGCTTCAAGACACTCAGCCATCGAGCAGAACCTCCCAAGGTGCTCGTTCATTGCCATATAATGACTCAAAATTGAGGTTTTTATCAAACCGTCGAAGAGTCAGGAAAACACAATTTTAAAATGTCCTTAACGAGGGAAAAATAAAGCTTATATTAAAGGTCGTACCGACATAATGGGTAAGAGCCGCCGCCGCCATCCCATATAAAAGGTCGTACCAGCCTAACGCGTAAGAGCCTAATTACTAGCTTTAAATTCAAAAACTTAATGGTCGATGAGATCGAGTCGAAACCCGACTCAGAGACTGAGCCCAAAAGGTTAATTGAATATGCCTAAGAGCAAAAGCATAAGAGCTTAAACGCCGGCTTGTACTAAAAGGTCATACCAACCGAACGCGTAAGAGCCTATGAGCCATCCCAACAAGCCTCAGGGCCGTACTAGAAATCTAAGGGTTCTTTACCAGTTCATCTGGCTAGTGACTGACAAACATTGAAGCAAAGAGAAGTGCATGAAAAATGAAACTGCAAGGCTTCCTTTTATACATATATATGAAAAAATACAAGCTCCATTTACAATGTTCTTTAAAAGCACTATATATAAAATCATAAAAGGAAGGCCTAATCTACGTCCCTCTTGAGGAATATGGCCCGTCGACCTCTTTCTCACTGTCTTTGGCATCGGATAGAAGGAACTTAGCATCATATTAGTCTGCGTTTTCATGCTCTATATCTTCTGAGAGATCGAAGCCCCTAGCATGGATCTCCTCGAGGGCTTCCCTTTGAGATTTTCACCAAATATACTCTTTGCTCCTACTCTCCCGGTCGAGGCCCATCTAAGCTCAACTCGAGCATCAGCAATGTCTTGCAAATAGACAGCCACTTTATTATCAGCCTTGGTTCGGATCTCCTCAGCTTAAGCCTGAGCATCTACAACCCCAGCCTTCATCTCTATAAGTTCGGACTCGAGCCTCGCAATCATGCTCGTTCGGACCGAGCTATTTGCTCGAGCATTCCGAAGCTGCACTTCAAGGGTGGAAGCATTGACCAAAGCATCCCTCTTGGACGTAACGTGGGCATCTACCTGAGCCTTTAGCTCTTCACACTCATACTTAACCCTGCCAACTTCGCCCCAAAGTCATTCCAGGTCCTTCGTTATATGTACAGATGAAATATCAAAATATTAATCTCCGAACGCAGAAGGAGGAGGATACATCAACTCAAAATAAAGGTTACCTATGTTTCCAGATAGCTTGCATAGTTCCGACTTTGACCCGCCTCGTACCGCAGTTAATCCAACTCATCTCCCCTCTTCTTCCAAAGAAGCTTGAGGGATTTTTCCCCATCCAAAGCTTTCCACAACCTGGTTTTACGACGAAGCAGCTCGGACTTGAGCTTGTCAAAGGCCTGCGAAAAGGGAGCTCAATAAGAAAAGGAAGGCACGAAACTAAAAAAGCATGTACCGACTGCCTAAACCCACCATGGAAATGATTCGTTGAGTTTCGTCAAATGTCGAGCAAACATCTACTGGCTAGGCATCATCAACCTCAGTAAAACTACTCCAGAGGAGAGCATAGTCGCCTGATGTTCCACTCAATTCACTCCACTCTTGGCCTCGACCTTCCCTCAAAGTACCTTCGGCAGGGGAAGAGGAAGGAGGCAGGAAACCCTTGTCCCTCAAAGTACCTTCAAAGGGAATGGGAGACGACGACAAGAAAGGAACCGTCTTTTCAAAAGTATAGGATTTAGAGGCCCCAGGTTTGGTCGACACTTCTCTTTTGAACCATCGAACATGGCTCGCCCCACTGCTAGCATCCTCACCCTTTGATGACTCCTTCCGTTTGTTATCAATCATCGGCTCCGAGGTTGGCAATCTTTCCTCCTCCCCAAGGGGTCACGGCCTCATCTTAGAAAATTCTCCAATTTCTGCGGTGGCAAAGTTAGTGCACTAAAAAGAAAGTACCTTTCTGAGAAAACAAACCACTAAGCACCTACCATGATGTTTTGTCTCATCCCATCTTCCCTTGGACAGGTCTCGCCATTTTCACTTATCATAAGTCAAGCACGCTTCCAGCTTACGAGACCATTCAGCCAGGTCACGAACATCATTCAGTATCCAAGGGACCGCTAAAGAAAATAAAAAGAAAAACTTCTTTATGGAGTCCCCCTCAACTATGGATAAAAACAATAAACATACGAGTGCACCACTTATGTGTGAAATTCCATGTCTCAGGAAATGGTAGAAACTCTCCATGGATAATATAAACTGTCAGTGCTCGAACAAATTAGCTCATTCGCCCCTGGTCCTTGCCCTCTTCATTGCTAATGGCAAAGGGTCGGGTGGATCAATGTCTTAGAGTGATCAGCCCCCATTAATACAAAGGCCGATATAACCTAATGAGATGACTAAGGGTAAATTCGAGCCCGGCCTTATCTGAAAAGCACCTTATCATCAGCATTATCTTCCAAAAGGATGGGTGAGCTTGCCAAGGTAACTTGATACCTTCTACAAAACTCGAGCACGACCCTATCGGGAGGGCCAATATCGAGGGGTACGTATATACATTCAAAAAACCCTTGACATGGGCCATAATGCTCTCTTCCAGGGAAGGCACCTGCAACACCGCCTCCTCTCCCCATCTGCAATTTTTTCTGACTGCCTCGAGATGCTCCTCCCCTTTTGAGGCGATAAACCTCGATGCATGCTCTTGGCAGCCCAGAACATTAGGAGGTTTCTCTAACGTAAATTCCCTCTTCGATAAAAAGCACCTCAATGTTAGCTCGTCAGACATCGGCAGTGTACCACTGACCGATTGAGAAACTAGGGAAACCGTCATCTCGTTGGAAAACGGATGTGGGCACAGTAGCCATGGCTATTGTAAAACAAAGAAAGGGGAAATGAAAGACTCAGGCGAAAGCTTTGAGGTAAAGGGAAATTGGCACAAGAAAGGAGAACCCTATAAGGAAAATAGTCGCTAAATATGGTAGTATCTTCAAATAAAGGGAAAACAAGTATATATATAGAGCAGGCGACGACTATTCTCCTAACTTGGGGACAAAAGGAATCTGGCCATGTCAGTATCACATTTTTGGGGGGGAAGCACGCCAGTAGGGCCACCTCGATCACATTGCAACCATGCCATATAAATGACACTATCGTGCAAGCGCTCGGAAGTCATTAGACCTCGAGAATTTTTGCTATTGCTAGCATCGACCTTATAGAAACTATCGGCCTAATTTTGAGATGGTGCCCTATCTCAAAGGCCTCGACTGCTCCAAGTATATGCCCCGAAGAGCCAACATTAGACTTCGAAGGCAAAAACATTAAAACATGGAACGAAAAATACTTGAAGCAGAGAAATTGTTATATTTCCAAAAACGCATTTACAACAGGGGAGCATTTACAAAGCCTTTACCCTAGGAAACTCTTGCACAAAAAGGAAAAAGTATGATCTAAGTCTACTCCTCACCCCTACTGCCCTTGGAACCACCGTCGGAACCCTCATCTAGAGTAGTCGAAAAAGCAGACTCTTCCTCCAAGGTTCAGGCTTCCTCGAGCTCAGTTGAGAGATCAGCACCCTTATCACTCAATTTCTCAAGAGTCTGCCTCCTTACACACAAGAATAAGTAACGGCTCGAGTTAGCTTCTGCTCGGCCTTCACTAATATCTCATGGGCTCGTTCATTGGCAGTGGTGGCATCTTTCTTATATGAGGACGCCTTTTCTTCTTCCACAGACTAAGCCGATGATAATGCAGTAAACTCCTCCTTCGCACTTTGCAGAAGGTCCCAGGTCGATGCCAGCTCCGTCCATAGAAGCTCTCTCTCTGAGGCCACGACCTCATTTTGTCCCCTCAAATCGAGGACCTCCGCATCCTTGGCAACTGCCTCCTCTCGCAGCTGCTCCACGAGGGAATTCTTTTGCCTAGCCTGCAAGGGAAAAAGAAAGTTAATAAAACACCAAGTTACAAGGACAAAGGGCAAGTTCGCAATACAGTATTACCTGCTCGTCAAGGTATCTTTTTTTCGGCACATTCCATCTAACCTCATCTGGAACCCACTCAGCTCCTCCTCCTTTTGGGCAGAAGAGGTCTCTAACTCCTTTAACCCCAATGTGAGATTCTCGACCTCTTTCCCAGGACATATATGCTCATCTCGCAGCTTAGAGATAGCATGATCTTATATCTTCTTAGCCTACAACAAAATAGAAGAGTCATAAAAACGAAGAAAAATAATGAAACACGAAAGTATACATAAAAAGGTATCACCTGCTGCTGGAGCCTCTCCGCCTTCTCGATACCAAAGGGTTCTCATCTTCATCGTCATCTTCATCCTCAGTACCGGGACTTGCCTTAGTATCTGATTTAAGACCTTGGCATCAGCTCGAGGCCTGCGTGATTTGGGTTTCTTTGACGTAGGAGACTCAGCAGCTGCCTATTTCTTCCTTTTCTTACCCATATCGAGCTTCGAGGTCTCTTCCTCACCATCGGGAGATAATCTCATCAGCACTCCATCACCCAACCTTATACAAGCATAATACTCAAAGCTTGTCAATGTGAAGGGTATGCGATAGAGATATTGAAACATGATAGAAGCGACAACAAAAGGCATACCGTGATTCATGGTCTGCCACCGCATTTCAGCCAAGTCGGGCCAAGAACGCTCGAGATAAGGAAATGAAGTATTCAATTACCTAATCCATCCTGGCAGGTCTTGGACCTCTTTGAGATACCAAACGGTAGTTGCATAAATAAAGGGAAGATCATTTTTTGAGAGGAAGGTAAGAAAACAGTAAAGCATGTTCGAGGGAGAGGCACTTACGCTCCATCTTCCACTTCTCCGGGAATGGCATCCTTTCGGTCGGGACGATATCCGAGGTCCTCACTCGAACAACCTGCTCATCTATCCCCAATCTTTGTTCTCATCAATGCTCGAGAAAAATGGCTCCGCGGATCGAGGGTGGAGCTTAATCAAACCTCGAAAAAGATGAGGGCTATATAGTCTAATCAAATGGTCAAGGGTGAAAAGTCACACCCTTGACCGTGTTGGAGAAATAATGGAGTATATAGACTATCCTCCAAGAAGATCGATAAATTTGGCCAAGTATCACTTGATACTTATGACAAAAGTCGAGAATAACCGGATCTATCACCGGGAAAGAAGGATATGAAGAATTGACGGAACCCAAAGTGAATGGTTATATTTACACATGAAGAAAGCCAACCTTGTGGTCCATTATGCTCTCACAAGAACGGGGAATCTCAACCAGCACTCTCCTCTCCCATCGACAATCTTCCTTCACTTTTTTGTATATTATTCACGATGCTAATATATCGGGACACATGTTCGCATTGGCCCGCGTAGATGAGGGTCTCTCGATAGAATTCACAGTATCGAACCCGGTAGGGGTACACTGTTCAATGGCGGGGGCCACTTTGGGTTTGCCCTTGGATATTCGATACGAAGAGGCAGTACCCTCTTTTTGTGGCATTGTTTTAGAGGTTCTAGCCATAGTGGTGGAAAGATCTTTCTGAGAAAGGAAGCGAAGAACCAAGAATAGAAGAAAGAAGAGTGTGAAAAGGGATGACCATGGCTCTCAAAGTTTAAAGATGTTGTAAAAGTGTGAATCACTAAATGATTAAGGTATTTATAGAAGCCATATAGGCAGCGGAAAGAACGAACCAATAGCGGTTTATGGGCTTCTCGATAGTCGTATTGATTGCAATCTTTCTGCGGCATTTTGGGTTATGACATTTAATGCTCTGATATGCTGACGTCATGATGGTAGTGCCTAAGCAGTAGGAGTTCAAAACTGCTTCCTATCATTTTATTTTAGGAAACGTGGGGACTATCTGTATATGGTAAAAATTAGTGGTCCGATTTTATGATCATTAAGGCATCTCGTGAATATCGCCCCCAGAAGGCTCGAAGTTCAGGTCAGGGTTTGATCCTGAGGGTTCTTAATGATCGACCTCGAGGCAGTACAAACCAGCGGCTATGATGCACTAGCGGGAAGTTCCCAAGGCACATGATTACAGCTGACCAAGTCTATTAGGCTAGTTCAAGCTCGTACCATGTCATTAAATGGTTGTATCAGCCCCATATCTTTGTAATAAATGCATTTGTGCTATGTTAAAATTTCCCCTCATCTATAAAGGGGACCCTTGTCATTTTGTAAAGACAAGCTACAAAATAATATACTACACACTATATCCAATACAAAAATATTCTCTGCTCTCTAACTTAAACATATTCTCTTGGTTTCATTATTTACAATTATTGCTTATATTCATTGTGTTCTATTTATTGTTCATCATTTATTGTTCATTATTGATTATAAAGAGCTGCAATCGCAGCTCTCATAACTGTTAGTCCTCCATTGACTGCCCTTAGCCGGGCATCTGACTCGACCTCGAGGCCCCGTATACAACAGCTCGAGGCCTCTATTTTCAATCATTCGGTTTGATTATTACACTATCTACAAGCTTTTATCTTATCTTCTAGTCTTCTACTTAGTATCTATTGCCTAAGAACTAACATAAAAATAGATCACATATTTTTAGAACCACAAAATCAAATCTATTTGTTATTACCATTTTCAAGGTAAACAACCACTTTCTAGGCAAGCCATCAATGTCACAATAACAATAAACTCCAATAAAAAAAGTTTAATAATCTCAAAAGTGGAATATCATAAAATATCTGAGATAGCAATAATTACGCAACTACAACCATCCCATCTAGTCAATGAGTACATGACCACTATAGTATCTTAAAATACATAGTCAAATCCTCAATATAGAAATGTTTGAATGATAGAACAATGATAATAGAATAAACAAAAGAGAACTTCAAGATCTATAAATGACATAACAGCTACTCCATAGTCTCCACAAGCTAGGTCCGGTGGGAACTCTAGCAATAACCATGCCTAGTAGTTCTAGATCTGCACATAAAGTGCAAAGAGTAGTATGAGTACAATCAACCTTATGTACTCAAAAAGCAATAAGTCAAACCTCAGGTTGAAAGTAGTGATGAGCTCGGAATAAGGTCAGTCTCCAACACCAATGATAAATAACAACACATGATATAATGATGATATTAAAAGAAATCAAATCAGAGATATCATGTTCAACTCATTCAAAAATACGAGAAATTAGACAGACTTTCTAAGTATAACAGTCAAAGCCCCAATCTTACCACTAAAATCACTAAGTACTCCACGATCACGTGATCGCTATGCATGCTTGAATAAGAGAAAATCAACAACCTCAAAGTGGTTTAAAATGATCTGAAGTCACCTTGAAACTCAGCCGAGCCCCTCAAAACTCCATCCAAACAAGATCAACCTCTTAAGTTTATAAACTTCCGACTTTGAACCAAGCTTCCGATTCCAAAATAACCAATTCAGAATGAACCTAAACTTTGCACACCAGTCCCAAATGGCAAATTGGACCTACTCCAATTCCCAAAAAAATAATATGACCCCGATAGTCTTAAAGTCCACTCCCGATCAAACTTGTGAACTCTCCAGTTCCTCAAATTGCCAACTTTCACAAATAGAGCCGAAACCTTCTAGGAAAATCCAAATTTAAATCCGAACATATGCACAATATCAAAATCACCATACGAACCTATTGAAATGATCAAATCCCATTCCAAGCCATCTACTCAAAAGTCAAATCTTGGTCAACTCTTCTAACTTAAAGCTTCTGAATTGAGAATTAATTTTCCAATTCAACTCTAAACCTCACGAAAATCAAGACCAACACTCGCAAGACAAAATGCATAATGTGAAGCTACTCAAGGTCTCAACCCGCCGAACAAAGTGCTAAATCTCAAAACAACCGATTGAATCGTTATCCTAAAAGAGTAATATGTTAAACAATATTATTCATCTCACAACATAAAGTATAAAGAAGAAAAAGGCACATATGGAAATACGTTTAATATTGTTGGAAGACAGATAATTTAACTTTTGGATACTAAGCGTGTAAAGAACTTTTACACAACCAGATTAATTAGTACCATAAGTTAAAATAGTAATAGCTACATTCTTTACACCATTTGTGTATATCAAGTACAACAAATAGCATCTCTTCTTCAAGTGTCTTGTATACGTTTCAGTTTTCTTTAATCTGCAATTCAAGCTTTAGTTCTCTTTATCATACTTTTTCCAAACCACCAATGAAACGATATTTGCATATACTTTCCCACCAGAAAAGTACACAATTTCTTCAATTTGATTCGCCCAAGGTCAAGTCGGCATAGGTGACATTTGTTCCCAATTCTTTAATTACAAATTGTACACCCTTTTTGCATGAAGACAAGTACGTAGTTGACAAATCAAGCAACAATAACAATCCCATAGAAAAAAGATTAGAACAATACCCTATTTAGCAGAGTGGTTGGAGCAGTTACAGAAAGAATGTCCTTACCTCATTGTGGATAATCAAGGAAAACTAAATTGTACGTACTAGATTAAACTAATTAAAAACCCCTTCAATTATTTTATCTTTATTAATTACCTTAAACTAATCCTCATATCTTCCTTCTTATATTTCTCATCAACTTCTCCATCATTTTTTCTCACCAAATCATGAAAGACTCAAAATCTTGGAGACCCTTTACAGCAAACTGCTGTTCTGCCGAGGATCAAACTATTTTTGGCAATTTTAGCAGGTGCAAGACCTCGAAATCGGAATTTTCAAAGAACATAGCCCCATTGCCATCTTTTCGTAGGTTGTCATTCTCGGATTTGAGCAGATCATCATCAACTAGGATTAATGAGGATCTTGCACAATCATTTGGTCCTGATTTGTTTGATTTTCAGCTGAGTGAACTGCGTGCCATTACGCAGAATTTTTCGACTAATTACTTGCTTGGTGAAGGTGGTTTTGGGACCGTGCATAAAGGTTATGTTGATGAGAATTTGAGGGCTGCTTTGAAATCTCAAGCTGTTGCTGTTAAGCTTCTTAATATTGAAGGACTTCAAGGCCACAGGGAATGGCTGGTAAAATTACCTATTTCCTCCTCCTCTTCTTCTTCTTCTTCTTTTCCTTAGCAATTTCAAGTATATTGTCGAAATTTCAAATTGTATTTTTTCTATTATGGTATTATTGATTCAAGGAATATACTCTCTCCATTCCAGTTTATGTGAAATTTCTTTTTTGGTTCGTTCCAAAAAGAATGAAACTTTTCTAAATTCGGTAACAATTTAGCTTAAAGTTACAACTCTATCCTTAATGAGAATCTTTTATAACCACACAAATACTCTGGGTCCCATCTGAACTTGTTTAGGACCACAAATTCCAAAAGTCTTTTTTTTTTTAAACTCCGTGTCCAGTCAAACAAGTCCACGTAGATTGGATAGGAGGGAGCACTGTTTTAGTGATGTCAATTATTTTATGAACTATGAAGAGACGGGAACTCTTTAAAAAATAAAAAAACTTGAAATCCTTGCAGTGTATAAGCTTGGACTTCCCAGTTTCATTGGGGTCCACATGGTTCTGTTAAATTATTGGTGATTTTTTTAAAAGGTCTTCAAAATTATGGGGTCAAACACCATCAGCAAGTTAAAGCTAATTAGTCAAATCCCAATATAAAATCTTTTGTTTTTTTCTATGTTTATAATTATTATTATATGTATTAAATTATTTAATAGTTAAGTGTGTTTTTGGTTGATAGGCGGAAGTAATATTTCTAGGACAGCTAAGGCACCAAAATTTGGTAAGATTGATTGGGTACTGTTGCGAGGATGAAGAACGCCTTCTTGTTTATGAATTCATGCCTAGAGGCAGCCTTGAAAATCATCTCTTTAAGAGTAAGTTCTTTCTTTTTTAGCCCAAACAAGAAAAATAATTCCTTTTCATTTTCAATATTACGTACCCAAGTTGTTACTTAAACGGTTTTGTCTAATCATGATTTGACTCTTTAGCGAATAACAACAACAACAATTCAGTATAATCTCACTTAATAGGGTATGGGGAGGGTAGTGTGTACGCAGACCTTACCCCTACCTGGGGTAGAGAGGCTGTTTCCAAATAGACCATCGGCATCCTTCCCTCCAAGAACTTCCACCTTACTATTGGGGAGACTCGAACTCACAATCTCTTGGTTGGAAGTGGGGTTACTTACCATCAGAGCAACTGATGAGTAATTTGAATTACTTTTTCCAACAAATTGCAGGATTATCAAACTCACTGCCATGGGGTACAAGATTGAAGATAGCAATTGGAGCAGCCAAAGGCCTTGCTTTCTTACATGGCGCTGAAAAACCTGTTATTTACCGTGACTTTAAAACCTCTAACATCTTACTGGATTCTGTATGTACATCTCTAAATTTACCCTCTCTTTTTTTTTCCTTTTTTTTTTTAACTTCTTTTTATTTTAACAACTAGTTTGTTTCACTAATAAAAATATGCTAATATGTTTTACTATAATTTCAGGACTTTACTGCTAAATTATCAGATTTTGGGCTTGCACATATGGGCCCAGAAGGATCAAACACTCATGTCACTACTAGGGTAATGGGCACTTACGGATATGCTGCACCTGAATATGTTAGCACGGGTACTATTATGATCCACAAAAATCATTAAATAAAGAATTCTTTTTGTACATGTGTGCATTCATTTATTTAGCGCAAATATCAAACAACAACAAAATTTATTCCTTACAGTAGATGCTAACTACATGTGTTCAATCCTATTTTTATTTAAATACACTAAGGTGTAACTTTTCCATGCTCCATTTGTGATGTAGGACATCTTACTACCAAAAGCGACATTTACAGCTTTGGAGTGGTCTTGCTAGAACTAGTAACAGGAAGAAGAGCAATGGACAAAACAAGACCAAAGAATGAACAAAACTTAGTCGATTGGACAAGGCCCTATTTGTCAAGTAGTCGAAGATTACGTTGCATAATGGACCCTAGACTTGGTGGACAATATTCAGTAAAAGGAGCAAAAGAAATGGCCCATTTAGCTTTACAATGCACAAGCTTAAACCCAAAGGACAGGCCCAAAATGCCAGCCATTATTGAAACCTTAGAAAGCCTTCAACCACTAAGGGACATGGCTGTGGCTTGTGGACAATGGCCACCCTCTCCAAAATCAAGCAATAAGTATGTTGTTTATTCTCCAAAAGGCAACAAGGACAGCAAAATAGTGGTTATCAAGAATTCTCGTATGGCTGTTCACAGTAAGGGCAAGTAAATTTCTGTATGAAGAATTGTGCTTGAAATAATTGAGTATCTATATATAAGTATTGTATCTAATGCATGGAGTTGAAGTAAGGGTCTAACTTGTTTATGTAAATAAATGAAAGTTATAAGGTTTTTAATATACGAAATCTTCTTTATAGCGATGTTTATCGTGAAATTGGTAATAACAATTAAATTTGTCGATGGGACTCTAAAAATACGTGATATATTTTTATGCTAGTTGTTTAAGCAGTTGATGTTATATATGTGAGACTTAGAAATGAAATAAGATTTAAGAATAGAGTGATAATCAAACCGATAAGATAACAACCGGGGCCTCGAGCTGGTCGATTCGGGGACCTCGAGGTCGCCTCCAGAGCTCGGCTGTGAACTATCGAGGGTGATCGGGATATGGCTAACAGTTATAATAGAATTAACGAAGGCTCTTTATGGCCAATGATAAATAATAAATGATAAACAAATATGAGGATAATAAATGAGAGCAACAATATCAAAAGAATATATTAGAGAGTAGAAAGAATGTTCTTGTATATTTCATGTGGAGAAACTGAAGCAACAATTGTTTACAAAATGACAAGGATCCCCTTTATATAGGAGGGTAATCTCAACATAGTACAAAATGCATTAATGACAAAGATGTGGAGATGGGACAGCTAGATGACACCCTGATTCGGGTTTAGAGTAATCCACTAATCTCTGTCAGTCTTAGCCATATGCCTTGGGAACTCCCTATTTCTATCATAGCCGTTATCAACACTGTCCCAAGGTCGGGTGTCGACGAACCTCGAGGGAGGAAATTCGAACATGGCCTTGTGGCCTCGAGGCTTCGAGATGATCTTCTAAGGTTCCTTGATGATGAGGAATTAGACCCTCCGATTTCACCGTATACAGATAGTCCCCATGTTTCTCAGAGAGGAGCGACAAGAAACAATTTTGACATCCAACTCTTCGGGCTTCCCATAATGATGTCATACCAATGATATCAACTTGTGATGTAAGCCTTCACGATAATCGAGGCGCGCCATGGACTTGTCTTTTCAGCGTCATTCAATGCGCTGTCGATTCCCATTCTTCATAGCGACAATACCGCCGTCGACTCGATTTTTAATAACGCGTTGATTGCGCCTGCCGATCCGTCTTTCAAAGGCATTGATGGCTTTGTTGGCCATATTATCACCCCCGTAAATGGGGGCCTTTCGGCACTATCTCGTTATCCAAGTGTCTTTCTACATCTATTCATTCCTTTCTTCTCACTATCCTTCTCCATTAATACCCACCATGTTTGAGGTCTATGGTCTTAAGGTTATATGACGACATTCTCATCAGCCACGCCATGGCCTTTTGCCTAGGCTTTCCCTTCCGAGCAAGATTACAATGTCTAGTCTCTATTGTTCTTGTTCTTACGGTTATCACTGCTGTCATCGTTGGCTTGAGGTGATGAGATATGGGGCCGACTTCTTCCTACTTAGGAGGACATTTGGACTCTACACTACTGCTTGGGAGAGCATTCGGATTTTACACTGCTGCTCACTCTCCTACCCTGGCCTGGTATGGCACTTCATCCCCTGGGTTTTCCAATGGATAAATGGCATAACCGGCCGTTAAACTTGCACGACACAACGTCCCAGAAGGTGGACCTGGAACGGTCGTGCAAGTAGGGTTGATTCCCGCTGAATCTTCAATATTTGGCTTCGGCGAGCTATGACTCTTTTTTCTGCCTCTTCTGCATCACTTTCCTCTTCTTTATCTTCCCCCTTTCGTCTTCTTCATATTCACCCTCAGAGATATTATTCTGGGGAACCGAGGTGGGATCCTAGAGAAAGTGGCGGCTGAAGATATCGCCATCAAGAATGCATGCTCGAGGAAACGATGCTCGAAGATACTGCTGCCGAGGATGCACCTTTGGGAGTAGATTAGGCTCTAGGATTTTACTATATGTGTACCCTTTCGGTTCTTTGTTTCTGTGTAAGGACCCCTCGTGGGCTTTGTGATCATATGTAGGGACCCTTCGTGGGTTTTTTGTAATCAAATGTTTATGAATACAAATATGTTTCTTCAATTTTGTCTTCGATGCTTGCTATACTCCCTTCCATTTATGTTTATGAAGACTCTGTATGCTTGACTCTATCGGCTACTAACTATATCGAAATCAGATGCGAGTATTATTTTTTAACCTTTGATTGATTAAAACGGCTCCTCGTGGAACGCTTTGTTGTTCCTCATACCAAGCCTGGATTGGTCCGATAAACTCGGGTCATCGGGACCCTTACTTTGAGTTGGATGGAAGTAATGCCTCGAGCCTTGAGACTATGATAGACCTTGTGGTAATCTTTGAGGGGTAATTTGCTTGGAGGTCCGATGATAGGGACTGCCTTTACTTTCGAGAGCAGTCCCCGAGTGAGGGTCCGTTCAAATTAGGGCCACCTGCAAACCTGCTTTGAACATAGCATAAGTAGCCCTAAGGCGTCGTAGATAGATCCCGAGTTTAGATGGTATCCCGTGATCGAGTCCATATGGGTGGAGCTTAAATGCTTATTTCCTTGGAGCCTAACTTCCTTTTGATGGAAGTCCCCGAGGTCGGGTACCACCTTGAGGCTTGTAATGATATTATTGGCTTCATGGAGCTTAACCTCCTTTTTGATGGAGGTCCTTGAGGTCGGGTACCACCTCGGGACTGGCGATGATGCCATTGGCTTCTTAGAGCCTAACTTTATTTGCTGGAGGTCCTCGAGTTCGGGTACCACCCCGAGGCTTATAATGATGTTATTGGCTTCATAGAGCCTAACCTCTTTTCGATGGAGATCCTCGAGGTCGGGTACCACCTATGGATTGGCGATGATGACGTTGGCTTCTTGGAGCCCAGCTTTTTTGCCGGAGGTCCTCGAGGTCGGCTAATATTCCGAGACTTGTAATGATGTTATTGGCTTTATGGAGCCTAACCTCTTTTTCGATGGAGTTCCTTAAGGTCGGGTACCACCTCGGGATTGGCGATGATGACGTTGGCTTCTTGGAGCCCAACTTTTTTTGCTGGAGGTTCTCGAGGTCGGGTACCACCTCGAGACTTGTAATGAGGTTATTGGCTTCATGGATCCTAACCTCTTTTCAATGGAGATCCTCGAGGTCGGGCACCACTTGGCGCTGATTACGTTGGCTTCTTGGCAGGCGAATTGCCGCTGTTTTTTCTATATATAGGGTCGTTTGTGACCCTTTAGAGATCCCATTATTTTAAGCGGTTACCTTTCTTTTTCTGTGCTAAGCTTTTCGTTACTTTAGTACTAACGTAGTTGCACAAATTCTTGCTCTAGTTCTCTAATTTTGCCACCACCATAACTGCTACATTGGGGTCTATCCGACAGAGAGGAGAGAGTTCCACCTCCGATATTCAGGACCAAGGAGAGTGTACCTTGAAGATTGCTTATTTGATAGGAGAAGAACACCTTTGGTTGGTGAGAAAAGACTGCGGATGGGGGGAGGAAGTAGTGTTACATATACTTTCAGCGGATGAAGGCATCACGGATTATGCTGATGGGTTCCTGAATTTGTACACGTATCCTTTCACACTGGGCACCCTTGATAAGGTTTCGCTTGACTTATGTCTAAAATATCGGGTTACCTTGGTGCAGATCCACCCGTCATTTTGGCGAATAATGTTGATCATGAGATTTTTTGCGGAGAAAGTGGGGCTCAAATTTATGGTCAGTCACCTTATCCGGCTGTACCGGCCCTTTCACCATCGGGGTCTACTATCCTTTGAATGTCGGTCGACTATGCCCTTCGTCAGCGATGATGAGGAAGATGGAGATCTGGAGTGGATGAGTCGATTTGTCCGAGTTTGGACCGCTGACATTATCCCCCTGGAGCTTATGCCATTCCCTGAGGAATAGAACTATACACGTAAGTGGTACATTCCATGCCTCCTTAGTTTTGTTTATTGCGAAGGCTAGTTTTGTGACCGTGCCTCCTTTTCTTTTTCTATAGCAGTTTTATAGGCTCCGGGTGATGTTACTGATTTGCTGGATTGGGTTCGAAAGTTGGCGACCCACTCGACTCGTGATGAGCGTAAGTTGCGAGCTTTGTCCCAGGGCTGATGGGAAGCGAAATATCATGGTGCGTGTTTTGCTCTTTTTTCCATTCTCTTCCTTTACTTGGAGAGTCATTTTCCCTTTCTGTGTATTAATCTTGTTGTTGTAGGCATCGGAGGGCCTTCCGAGGCAAGGCAACACTCCTTTGGAGAGGGTGAAATGTTGCAATCTTCTGGGCTAAAGAACGATAATAATAAGTAAGAGATGCCTTCACAGGGCGATGGTGCTTAAAGCAAGGCAAAACTTGATCGGGGCTCCGGAGCGGAAGCATCTTCTGAGCCTGTCGTGCCTGTGGTTCCTAGTTCTAGGAAGGTGGTTTCTCTGTTGCCGTCGCCTAATTTTTCCATTGACAGTACTTCCAGGGATACTAGAAACCCGAGGTCGCATACTTTGAACGACTGTGTCTGGACCAGAGATGATTTTTTCAAGGCTGAGGGAACTAGGTTAACAAATATACGCTCGGCTTTCAAGGAAGCCCGGCAACTTCACTTCGTGGTAAGTTTTGGCATAGGCATTTTGAGTTTCACATTTTCCCTTCCTTATTAGGTTTTCTTTTGCAGGACTTCGATGAGCTTAAGTGTGGGTTGCTCCGTAGTGAGGCTAGCCTGCGGAAAGCTCTAGTTAAGGAGATATCCCTTAGGCTCCTTTGCGATAAAAAGGAAGCCGAGCTGGCATACTTGCGGTATGAAGTGAGCTGGAGCTTGAATTATGAGAGCTACTTAAAAGAGCAGGTAATTTTCTGTCCCCGGTGAGTGTACGTTCCGTCTTCTCATTTCAGAGGCAAATATCTCGTTTATCTTAGTTGCAAAAAAAGATGGAGGCCTTGGAGCGCCTTTGGAATGAAACTGGCCGAGCCAAACACAAACATGATGAGCTAAGAGATCAGGAGAAAGTCCAGGCTTTAGAAGGGAAGGGCGCTCTGGCTAAAGTTCCTGCTTTGATGATTACGAAGCTTGAGTCCAAGCTTTCGAAGGTCAGGGCTGAGATCGTTGATGCCCGAGCTGAAGCCGTAAGGAACCGAACCAAGGCTAATCAGGAGGTGGCGATCTATTTAAAGGACACTACTGATGCCCAAGCTGAGCTGAGAAGGGTCCTCGACCGTGAAGAGAGGATCAAAGAATATGCTCAATGCAAGTATCGAAGAAAGACTCTCGAGGAGATCCGTGCTAGGGGTTTTGTCCTCCCGAAAGAGTTGGCGCGGGCGAGGACGGATGAGCACGATGCTTTGAAACTTTTGTCCGATACTGAAAAATGCGAAGAAGAGGCTGACAAGCCGTAGCCCTCTGGAGGGGGGAGGCGTAGATTTTTCCATCTGTATATAGCATTTTCAAAGCATGTTTGTATGTGGAGATTACGTTCTTTCTTATATGTGTATAAAATACAACCTTGCAACTTTATTTCTTCTGTATCTCTTTCTATCTCGAATTTGGCCAAGTGAACTGGTCTTTGATTTGGTAGGAATCCTTAGATTCGTGATATGGCCATGGGGCTCATTATGCTGGCTCGCAGGCTCTTGAGTGCTCGGTTAATGTGACCTTTTTTGTTTACTATTTTGGGTTCAGTCTCTGAGTCGGGTTTCGGCTCGAGCTCATTCGACCCTCAAGCTTTGCGTTTGTATGGGCTGGCGACAATGACTCTTACGCCTTAGGTCAAAGCGACCTTTTAGTATAAGCTGGCGATAATGGCTCTTATGCTTTTGCCCTGGGGCGTTTTTAGATAACTGTTTTGGGTTCAGTCTCTGAGTCGGATTTATACTCAAGCTCTTTAGACCTCAAGATTTTGGATTTGTGTAGGCTGGCGACAATGGCTCTTATGCCTTCGGCCGATGTGGCCTTTTATGCGGGATGGCAACAATGGCTCTTACGCCTTGGATCGAAGCGACCTTCTCGTGTAAGATATCGTTTAAGCTCTTTGCTTTTGCCCTAGGAAACTTTTAGTTAACTATTTTGGGTTCAGTCTACGAATTGGGTTCCGACTCAAGCTCATTCGACCCTCAAGTTTTCGGATTTGTATGGGCTGACGACAATGTCTCTTATGCCTTGGGCCGATGCTACCTTTTGTGCGGGCTGGAGACAATGGCTCTTACGACTTGGGTTGGAGCGACCTTTTATTAGCTTTATTTTTCCCTCGTTAAAGACTTTTTGAAATAATTTTTACTTGACTCTTCGACGGTTTGGGAAGAACCTCAATTACGAATCATTTTGTGGCGATGATCGAGCACCTCGAGAGGTTTAGCTCGGAGGCTGAGTTTATCGAAGCTTGTGATTTGAAGCTGACATGGTCGAAGCCCTTTTGCCTATATTGAGGGTAACCTGTTTAACCGATTCTTTTCAAAGTATATTCGAAGTAATTGAAGGCCTGTGATTTTGTAGCGACGGTCGGGCATCACCGAGTCGCATTAGTTTGGATGGTATAGCCTTATGACGGTAGTCATTTGTTCTTGGTCGAAACTATTTTTGATCTCAAATGATGTAGTTTAGGTGTCTATATCGAGGGTATGCCTTTTAGGGGTCTTACTAGTTCGATATATAGCCTTAACTTTGAGATCGGGTTTATGCCTTTAGCAAGGTCTTACAAAATTTTCATGCCTTTAAGGTATTACAGTTTTTAGATACTTGGTACAAGTATGGTTCATGGCTTGCTTGAGGTCTTACAGAAACTATTGCTTCCTTATGTAGGTCTTACGAGATCAAGTCTGCCCGTTTGGGGTCTTATGTCCTCGCATTTTTTTGATGAATGGTGATTGGCGTTAGTCCCCAAGTCATCGAGGGTATTCTGGCTTGGGAACTGTTATTTGTGAACTTAGTATTGCCTCATTGAGGGCCTACGATTTCGGAGATTCCGACACTAAGGTCATGCAATTTTTGAGGTTTTGACGCCAGTCCCCAAGTGTTCGGGACACTTTCAGCCTTGGAGATATTTTGTTATTTTTAT
Organism: Nicotiana glauca; assembly: GCA_026770625.1. NCBI lineage: Eukaryota > Viridiplantae > Streptophyta > Magnoliopsida > Solanales > Solanaceae > Nicotiana > Nicotiana glauca. The sequence continues at coordinate 40,775 of MU768668.1, forward strand.
TTTGCCTTGTTGAGAGTTTATGAGTTTGGAGTCCCGAACCGGAGGTCATTCCGGTGATGAATTATTGGCACCAGTCCCCAAGTGTTCGGGTCATTTTTTACGGAGGAGTCGTTATTGCAAAAATGTTAAGTTGCTCTTGGAGCGTGAGATGTTTTGATAAAAGGTATTCTTTGATTGCTTGGCACAAGTATACATGTTTTCGCCATCGGGGGCCCGGCTATATGGACACGGTTCGTTCGATCGTTTGGCCTGGTACATCATTTTACTATTGGGACCCCATTTGGCATTTCTTGGTTTTTTCGAGTGGAAGGCCTTCCGGGGGGGATACCCTCTAGTGCTCGAGGGTGATTACAAAAGAAACCTCGAATACTTTTCGAGTCTCTCTTATGTAGAATATGGATTTTACGTCATTAAAAACCTCGCCGGTAAAATTCTTTTCGAGATAAAAACTCGATCGAAGGAAAAGAGTGCAACGGATGCTTTAAAAGCTTAAGGTCTTTGGGCGGGGTTAATGCTTTGACTGCTTCGATCGGGCGTCTACGTAAGGGTTAGTATGAAATGTATAATGAAAAGGGAGATGGTTATACCTTAGTGTGGGATTTGCCGGCGATGTTTCGAGGTCCGATATGTCCCAGTCGCTTGTGATGAGGATGCGTCATGGTCCTTTGCTTTGTTTAATCGGGCTTAATTGAAGATGAAGTTTGATTACACTTTGGCTCTTTTGCGAGTGGAGGTATTGGTGCCAGTGCTACATCACGCACCGTGAACATTTTCCTTGCCGCATGCTATTCTCGGTAGACGCTTTTAATCCCATCCTTCATCGGGAATTTCATCATTTGGTAGAGGGTGGATGGTACTGCTCTCATGTAGTGTATCCACGGCCGTCCGAACAAGGTGTTGTACCTCATGTCCCCTTCGATAACATAAAATTTAACATTTTGGGTTGTGCTGGCCACATTGACTGGGAGGGTGATTTCTCCTTCCGTTGTTTCACTTGCCATGTTGAATCCATTGAGTACTCGAGTGGCAGGCACAATTTGGTCAAGCAGTCCAAGCTGCTCTATTACCCTCGACCTGATAATGTTGGCCGAGCTACCTGGGTCCACGAGTACACATTTTATTCTAAATGTATTTACAAGGAAAGAGATTACCAATGCGTTATTGTGAGGTTGAGACAAGGTCTCAATGTCCTCTTCGCTGAATGTAATGGTATCTTTGCGTATGTACCCCCGGGTTCGCTTTTCTCTGGTGATGGATACTTTGTCATTCTCATCACGGGTTCCTGGGGAGCATCGATGCTTCCCAAGATCACATGGATAACATGTTATGGCTCATTTGTTTCATTTTTCTTTGCCGCCTGTCTTTCTCGGAACTGATTTTTGGCCTGGTCGCTTAAGAATTCTCGGAGGTGACCTTTATTGAGTAGTCTGGCTACTTCCTCTTGGAGTTGGTGGCAATCCTCGGTCATACGGCGGTACGTGTTGTGAAATTCACATACTAAGTTATGATTCCATTGGGAAGGATCTGACTGCACATGCTTGGGACATCTGGCGTCTCTGATTTTGCTGATGGCGAACACGATTTGACATATGGACGTTGAAGTTGTATTCTGATAAGAGAGGAGCCTCGGTTGGACCCACGTTCCTATCGAACCTGACTCTGTTGATTAGTCCCCGAGGATTCTATTCTCGGTCTATCCTTCGATCATTGTGAGTTGGGTTACCCCTCGGGGCGTACCTACCGTCTTCGGCGTATGGACGATATCTTTCTTTCTTTGGCTTTGGCTCCTTTGCTAGGATCCTGTTTGGGTATACTGTGCCCGAGGGGGCTCCCAGCTGGTCATCTTCGGCCCTGATTTTTGACTGGTATCAGTTGTGTACGTCCGACCAGGTCATGGCGGGATATTCGACCAGATTCTCTTTCAGCTGCTTCGAAGAAACCGAGCTTCGCTCATTCAGACCTTGAGTGAAGGCCGATACTGCCCAGTCATCAAAGACCGGTGGTAGTTCCATTCGTTCCATTTGAAAGCGAGATACAAATTCTCGCAGCATCTCGTTCTCCCTTTGCTTGATTTTGAAGACGTCGGATTTCCTTGTGGCCACCTTGATGGCCCCAGTATGCGCCTTCATGAAGGAATCTGCCAGCGTGGCAAATGAGTCTATAGAGTTCGGGGCCAAGTTATGATACCACATCATTGCCCCTTTGGAAAGTGTTTCTCCAAACGTTTTCAGCAGGATGAACTCGATCTCGCCATTCTTCAGGTCGTTGCCCTTTACTGCACAGGTGTAGGAGGTAACGTGCTCGTTTGGGTCTGAGGTACCATTATATTTTTGAAGGTATAGCATTCTGAACTTCTTCGGAATGCATTTCGGGGTTGCTTCCTATATGAACAGCTTCTGTACAAACCTCTTCGAGTCCACACCTTTCAAGATCGGGGGCCCCCATTGAATTTGGTCAACCCTGGAGTTGTAAGTATCGACCTTCTTGTCATTGGCTTCTATTATTTTCTCGCCTGATTTGATCCTTCTGGGGAGGTCCCCGAGCATCTTTACGATGACAGGATCAGCTATCGACCCGTTATTGCTCGACTCTCCGGTACCTATTCGGCCGGGGGAGCTATCCCCGATGCTACCATGCTAGGAGTTTTCTGGTGACTTTGCAGCGGAGCAATAGCCAGCTGTTGTGCCTGTGACATTTCAAAAATAACATGAAGGCTAACCTCCCATTCTTCCCCGGTTGGGGTTTTCTGAGCTTCTTGTGGATCGTCTTGGTGTACGCTCATGCTGGTATGTGAGCTTATGTCGACTTGTTGGGCGTCGCGTGAACCTACGTGCACTGGAATTGGTCTCGGCGCATTCTCAAGGTTTCGTGGTGGAACACCAACACCTGGAGCAGCCACCCCGTTCTCTCCATGGTTTTCAAGATTGTCCTTTTCAACTCTGTTTATCGAGCTAGACATTTCGACCTGAAATTGAAGATCTTGGAAAAGAAAAGGTGTGAAAGATAACTTGCGTTGTGTAATGAAACCAACAAGAAAATAATCATTATTATTTTTAGCCCTACGGTGGGCGCCAAATTATTTACAGTGAAAATGGTAATACAATTAAATAGGACTCTAAAAATACGTGATCTATTTTTATGCTAGTTTTTTAAGCAGTTGATCCTATATATGTGAGACTTAGAAATGAAATAAGAGTTAAGGATAGAGCGATAATCAAACCGATAAGCTAATAACAACCAGGGCCTCCAGCTGGTCGATTCGGGGACCTCGAGGCCACCTCCAAAGCTCGGTTGCGAGCTATCGAGGGTGATCGGGATATGGTTAACAGTTATAATATAATTAATGAAGGATCTTTATAGCCAATGATAAGTAATAAATGATTAACAAATATAAGGATAATAAAGGAGAGCAACAATATCAAGATAGTATATTAGAGAGCAGAAATAATATTCTTGTATATTTCGTGTGGAGCAACTGAAGCAACAGTATATTACAAAATGATGAGGATCCCCTTTATATAGGAAAAAAATTCCAACATAGTACAAAATGCATTAATGACAAAGATACGGAGATTGGATAGCTAGATGACACCCTGATTCGGGTTTAGAGTAATCCACTAGTCTCTGTCAGTCTTAGCTATGTGCCTTGGGAACTCCTCATTTCTATCATAGCCGTGATCAATATTGTCCCAAGGTCGAACGTCGACAAACCTCGAGGGAGGAAACTCGACCATGGCCTTGTGGCCTCGAGGCTTCGAGATGATCTTCTGAGGTGCCTTGATGACGAGTAATTGGACACTCCGATTTTACCGTACAGCGAGGCAATGATGTTGGAGGCATTTTGACACACTCGTTTCAATTTTGTTAATATCTGAAAATTCCCCTAAACTATATCAATTTTGTGAGTTTCGTAGGTTACCATTAACCCCTTAAACTACAATGTACCCATTGTAAAATACACCTTGGAGAGCCATGTGTCAAAAAGTGGGTCAAATCTATAAAAGGCGCGTGAGAGCTAAAATTTTGTCCCCGAATGTCCAATAGCTAAATAGTCCAAAAAATATTTTTTCCTAATAGTTTTTAATTAACTGTATTTTTTAAAAATAAATTCCTCATTTCTATCTCTCTTTCTCTTCTCTCCTTATTTCTTCCTTCTTCATCTTCTTATTTTTTTAGACGAATCCATCTGTCTTCTTCATCTTCCTTTATAATCCAAACTCAATTGGGTTTTAGAAATTATATCATCTTAAGTTTCTTCATCTATTTCTTCTTTATTCTTCTTCCATTTTCCTAACTGTAGTAAGAACTATTAAGTTTATATTTATTCAAATGTTAGTTACTACTGTAGCTGCGGTAGTTAGTTGTTAACCTCTTGTCCATTAGCTATTATCAGTTAGTTGTTAGCTGTAACTTAACTTTCATTTCCAGTTGGTTAGTTCATTGGTGCTTCTTGTATATAACCGACACATTGCATCATAGTTTATTTTGAGTTTTATTTTTCTCAATTAGAGACTACATCTCTGCTCTACTTCTTCCTCCCTTCTCAGTCGATCTTTCATAAGTTTCTGGCTTTTCTCCATTTTAGCTATGAAGCTTTTGCATCCTTGAATTCCAAAGCTTAACATGGTATTAGAGCATTAGCACGTATGAGTGATCCACGAAATTGATCTTGGCAGGCCATTATCTTCTCCGAATTCAAAACTAGGGTTCATTTTCGGTACGACGTTAATTCTCGAGCAAACAAACAAATCAAAGCTACACTTATTTAATTGAGTTTTTCGATGGTTTCTTTCACTTATTTAATTGAGTTTCTCTATGGTTTCATTCTCACTTCGAGCTAAACTAATTGACCACTTCAACTATAGCGGTAGATGACCAAAGTATAGAGTCTACGACTGCGACACCAGTCGAGATTGACAATCGATGTTAGTCTGCTTTACATATACCCTTCTGACAGCCCTGGGTTGGTTTTATTTCCAGTTCCTTTTGATGGAATAGGATATCATTCATGGAGGAGAGGTGTGCTGAGGGCCCCCTCAATTAAGAACAAATTAGGTTTTATTACTGGGGATTGTGAATAAAACTTGATTCAAAGTCGAAAAATTTTAGACATTGGGAGAGATGTGATGACATGGTAACTTCGTATATTTTGAATTCACTTGCCAAAGAAATTACGGATAGTGTAGAGCATGTGAGTAGTTCAGTTGAGTTGTGAAGAGAACTTGAAGATTGTTATAATCAAACAAATAGAGTTAAACTATATCATATCCAAAAGGAGATTAATGATTTAAGTCAAGGAGTGCTCAACATTACTGGATAATATACTAGAATGTAGAAACTATAGGAAAAATTAACTAATCTTAGTGCAAAATCCCTCTATAATTGTCATTGCACTTGTGGTGCAAAGGAAAATTATGCATAGAGCTGAACGGAACAAAAGATTGATACAAATTCTAATGGGATTAAATGAGGTTTATACTATGGTTTGAGGGAGCAAACTGACGATGACTCACATGCTTACCATGGAGCAACCTTTTGCTCTTTTGGTGCAAGAGGAAAAACAAAGAGGATTTCGACCTAGAAATCAATTAAATTTTGAATCTACAATAATGAATGCTGGTACAACAACGCCAAGAGGCTTCAGGACAAATTACTCAATTAACAACAATAAAACTAGTCCCTTTTATGACTTTTGCAAAAGGCCAATATATAACAAAGACAAATATTTCGAACTTCATGGACATCCACATCACTTCAATCAACAAGGAGCTCAAAAATGTAACTCGATTGCATAAAATCATAACCAATATCCCAGAAATAATAAAGGGAAGAGTATTACAACAAATGTTGTAGCTGGTGTACAAGGCGTGCCATCTGACGTAATGACAAACAAAGGAGAAGATCTGGAGCATCAGGGAAGTCGTAATAACCAAAACATGAATCTTTCAAAGGAGGAATATGACCAATTAGTGAGGCTGCTGCAACACTTCCAAAGTAATGGTGCAGGGGACATTTTGAGGAATACAAATGCAACCAACGAAATAGTAAATTTTGCAAGTATAGTGACTTGCACTTCTTCTATAGATTTTGACAAACTCTCATGCAAATGCTTTCAAGCAAAGGCTGACTTATAAATTCTAGACTCAGGAGCTTCACACCACATGACCTTTAACTAGACACACCTGCAGAATATAATTGTCCTACCTTACCATTTACTTGTGAAACTACCAAATGGTTTACAAAGTCAAAGTGACAGAAGTAGGAACTGTGAGAGTTACACTTGAGATTCTTTTGTATAGAGTCCTATTTGTTCGCACTTTTAAATACAACCTTATCTCTATCAGCTCTTTAACATCTCAAATCTCTAGTTTCTTTCTTTTGACGTATGTTGTCTTCTGTAGGCCCCTTCTCTAAGAGGGATCTAGGTATTGGTAAAGTTCATGATGGGGTTTACCTTCTATGCTCAGACTACTTGAACAAGGGAAGTTCTTCTATAGCAAATACGAGTATAATTTCCTATTTATCCATTCACAATAGTCATGATAGTGCAGCACATTGCTTTCTCATTCTTACCACCCCTATTCTACTGTAAATACTGCATCTCCATGTCCTATAGTAAATTCTTTCACCTGCAATAAAATAAATAGGGGTTGTGACTCTGACTATTTTCCAATTGATGCAAGTGATATGAATCTGTTATGGCACTATAGACATGGACATGTACCTTTTAGAAAGATAAAATAAATGTCTAACATATCTGTAACCTTTGTATCAAAATAACCTTTTCTCTACTCTATATGCCCTATGGCCAGGCAAACTAGACTTCCCTTTCCCTTGAAAGTTACTAATATTACTGCCATATTTGACCTCTTACATGTTGATCTGTGGGAACCTTATCATGTACCCACTCATGATAAATTTAAATATTTTCTTAGTTTAGTAGATGATTTTAGTATATTCACTTGGACTCATCCACTCATCTATAAAAGTAATGTATTGCATACTCTTAGAAGCTCCATTTTTATGGTTGAGACACAATTCAATACCAGTGTAAAGTGTATCAGATCAGATAATGGTCTGGAATTTGTCGGTAGTGAAGACACTCTATTCTTTAAGTTCAAAGGAATTGAACACCAAAGAACATGCCCATATACACTTCAACAAAATGGAAAATAAGAAAGAAAACACAAATACCTATTAGAGACTACCAAAGCCATGTTATTTCAAGCCAAACTCCCTTTGTAATATTAGGGATATTGTGTACTTAAAGCAACTTTTCTCATTAATAGACTACCCACTTTGCCTCTACCCTTTTGAGTTGTTGTATGGAAAGAAACCAAATTATTTACATTTGAGAAGCTTTGGTTGTCTGTGCTATCCAACTGTCCTTAAACTTCGTAGAGACAAATTTGAACCAAGGACTACTCTACATGTATTTGTAGGTTATCCCATTGGTGTCAAAGGGTACAAAGTGCTGAGTCTAAATACCAAGTAGTTTTGTGTGTCTAGGGATATTGTTTTTCGTGAGTACATCTTCCCTTTCTCTCTTCTATCAATGTCAGCTTCCTCCTCTTCCATGCCTCTTACTGTTGCACAACATGATTACTCTGATATGCTTCCCTCTTTTCCTTCTCGTAGTGTCACAACTCCTCCAAGGGATCCTTCTGTTACACCTAATTTAATGTCACATAATCACACCATGCATTCACCTTACACTATGTACTCACCTTCTATTACTTGTACAACCTCACCACAAACATCATCTCCAACTACTTTAGGAGTTAATCAACCCTCTCCACCTACACTAAGAACTAATCAAAGAGTATCGGTAGAGTCTCTAAAGTTTCATCCTACTTGTTTGATTATATTTGTTCTGTGACCAACCTGAAACTATCTCAGGTTGTTGAAGTCACTCAAACCAACTCACCCTTCTCTCTCAAATGCCTTCTTCACCCAAAGTAATCACATAACTCTTGATGTCTTGAGTCTTGATAGTCAGCAGGTTGTAAGAAGTGTTTGTAATGATAGGGAGCCATTCTCTTATGAAGAAGAAGCAAGCAATCCTACCTGGAAATAGGCCATGACACAAGAATTTGAGGCACTTCATGCAAATGACACTTGGACATTGGTTCCATTACCTGCTGGAAAGCAAGCCATAGGTTGTAGGTTGGTGTATAAGATTAAACATAAAGCAGATGGAAGTGTAGAGAGATACAAATTCAGACTAGTTGTGAAAGGATATACACATAAGGCAAGAATCGATTATACAAAAACTTTCTCTCCAGTAGTAAAGATACTATTATTAGAGCCTTAATTTCTACTGTTGCTAAGAAGCACTAGAGATTTTTCAGTTAGATTTAAATAATCTTTCCTCAATGGGGATCTATATGAGGAGGTTTACATGAAACTTCCCCAAGGTCTTGTAGTGTCCTCCCCTTGATTAGTTTGCAGATTGAACAAGTTACTTTATTGTTTAGAGCATTCCAATAGACAGTGGTATGCTAAACTCACTAAAGCCCTGTGTTCCAAAGGCTATAGTTACTCCATGTATGATTACTCTTTGTTCTACAAGAAGACTTCTAATTGCGTGGTTTTTATAGTAGTTTATGTAGATGATGTTCTGCTTACAGGAAATGATCTTGCTGAGATTCAACTGCTAAAAGCTTTCCTGTATGAGCAGCTCAAAGTCAGAGATTTAGGGAGACTAGACTACTTCTTGGGACTTGAAAAACTCTACAGAGACAATGGGATTCTAATCTCTCAGAGAAATTTTGTCCTTGATCTCCTCAAAGACTTTAATTTCTTACACTACACCAGTCTCTCCTATCCTCTTGATCCCTCAGTTAAACTGAAAGCTAAGGAAGGAGAACCTTTGTCTGAAACCACTTTTTACAGAAAGTTGGTTGGGAAGTTGAACTTCCTCACCAATACTAGACTAGGTATAGCTTATGGAGTTCGACACTTGAGCCAATACATGAAAGATCCTAGTGAGCCTCATCTTCAGGCTGCTTATCATATACTCAGGTACTTGCTCAAGGATCCTACTTTAGGAATCCTCATGTCAAGTGATGCTGACTTTTCAGTTCAGGCCTATTGTGATTCTGATTGGGTTTCCTACCCTGATTCTAGGAAGTTAGTGTTAGGTTACATTGTTTTATTGGGTAACATCCTTATTAACTGGAAGTACAAGAAGCAAGAGACCATTTGTTTTTCTTCAGTAGAAGCAGAATACAAGTCTATCAGGAAGGTTGATGGTGAACTTGTCTGGTTGCGTCGAGTTCTTACAGAGCTGATTGTTCCTCATGCTTTGCCTATTCCTATGTTTTATGGCAGTTAGTCTGCCTCCCATATTACTAGATATCCTGTGTTCAATGAGCGGACTAAGCACATTGAAGTTGATTGTCACTTTGTAAGATCCAAGCTCAAAGAAGGTCTCATCTCACTTTATCACATAAGGACTGGTGATGAGCTAGTTGACATCCTCACAAAGTCCCTCATCAGGATCAAACATGCTAATATTCTAGGCAAGTTGGTTGTGCTTCCCTCACCTCCAACTTGAGGAGGGGTATTGAGACTATATTTATTCAAATGTTAGTTACTACTCTAGTTGCGATAGTTAGTTGTTAATATCTTGTACCTTAGCTGTTATCAGGTAGTTGTTAGTTGTAGCTTAGCTGTCAATTTCCTATTAGTTAGTTAGTTAGTTAGTGCTTCTTGTATATAACGGACACATCACATCATAATTGATTTTGAGTTTCATTTTCCTCAATTAGAGACTCTATCTCTGCTCTTCTTCTTCTTCCCTTTTCAGTTGATTTTCCAGAAGTTTCTAGCTTTTCTCCATTGTAGCTAGGAAGCTTTTGCATCCTTGGATTCCAAAGCTTAACAACCTTCTTCAAAACATTTTTTCTTAATTTTATTTTCTCTTTTTTGAAAACCTTGCGGCTTTTTGGGGATGGAAATAAAACCTTAATTTGGGATGAAAAGGTATAAAAGAAATTTGACAATCATTTAATAGTATAGCCTTAAATATTGGAAGAAAATTCCGAACACTTGAAAAATTCTAGATACGTAAGAATCCATAGTATCTCATCCCAAATCAGTATGTTTACAACAAAAGAAAGAATGAAAATATTTAATATCCTTATGAAATCAATCCTTCAAGCGAACTTGAAGATCCAGGGACAATCCTTTATACTGTACATGTTAAACTTTGGTTAATTAGATTTTTTAAAATAATGGAACTAAATTCTATTAATAGAACTAAATTCCACGTGAAATGCCAATTCACAGATATAAAAGGTGTTTTGGGCGTGTTAAACTTACGCAGTACCTGATACTCCTTCGGGGGG